>JAXLNO010003735.1:0-36550 GCA_038087875.1 Malacoraja senta
ACGAAGTCGACGACGACGAACACGACGACGACGAAGACGACGACGACGAAGACGACGACGACGAAGACGACGACGACGAAGACGACGACGACGAAGACGACGACGACGAAGAAGACGACGATGAAGACGACGACGACGAAGACGACGACGACGAAGACGACGACGATGAAGACGACGACGACGAAGACGACGACGACGAAGACGACGACGACGAAGACGACGACGACGATGAAGACGACGACGAAGACGACGACGACGAAGACGACGACGACGAAGACGACGACGACGAAGACGACGATGACGAAGAAGACGGCGACGAAGTTGACGACGACGAAGAAGACGACAACGAAGACGACGATGACGAAGACGACGACGACGAAGAAGACGACGACGAAGACGCCGACGAGACGACGACGACGAAGAAGACGACGACGAAGACGATGACGACGAAGATGACGACGAAGACGAAGACGACAAAGACGACGATGACGACGAAGACGACGACGAAGACGACGACGACGAAGACGACGATGAAGACGAAGACGACGAAGACGACGACGACGACGAAGAAGACGATGAAGACAAAGACGAAGACGACGACGACGAAGACGACGACGACGAAGACGACGACGATGAAGAAGACAACGACGAAGTCGGCGACGACGAAGGACGACGACGACGAAGACGACGACGACGATGACGACGACGACGAAAAAGACGACGACGAAGACGACGATGACGAAGACGACGACGACGAAGACGACGACGAAGACGAAGACGACGAAGACGACGACGACGAAGAAGACGATGAAGACGAAGACGAAGACGACGACGACGAAGACGACGACGACTAAGACGACGACGACGAAGACGACGACGACGAAGACGACGACGACGAAGACGACGACGAAGACGAAGACGACGAAGATGACGACGACGATGAAGAAGACGATGAAGACGAAGACGAAGACGACGACGACAAAGACGACGACGACGAAGATGACGACGACGAAGAAGACAACGACGAAGTCGACGACGACGAAGACGACGACGACGAAGACGACGACGACGAACACGACGACGACGAAGAAGACGACGACGAAGACGACGACGACGAAGACGACGACGACGAAGACGACGACGACGAAGACGACGCCGACGAAGACGACGCCGACGAAGACGACGACGACGAAGACGACGACGACGAAGACGACGACGACGCAGACGACGACGACGAAGACGACGACGACGAAGACGACGACGACGAAGACGACGACGACGAAGACGACGACGACGAAGACGACGACGACGAAGACGACGACGACGAAGACGACGACGACGAAGACGACGACGACGAAGACGACGCCGACTAAGACGACGACGACGAAGAAGACGACGACGAAGTCGACGACGACGAAGACGACGACGACGAAGACGACGCCGACGAAGACGACGCCGACGAAGACGACGATGACGAAGACGACGACGACGAAGACGACGACGACGCAGACGACGACGACGAAGACGACGACGACGAAGACGACGACGACGAAGACGACGACGACGAAGACGACGACGACGAAGACGATGACGACGATGACGACGACGACGAAGACGACGAAGACGACGACGACGAAGAAGACGACGACGAAGACGACGACGACGAAGACGACGACGACGAAGAAGACGACGACGAAGACGACGACGACGAAGACGACGACGACGAAGAGGACGACGACGAAGAAGACGACGACGAAGACGACGACGACGAAGACGACGACGACGAAGACGACGACGACGAAGACGACGACGACGAAGACGACGACGACGAAGACGACGACGACGAAAACGACGACGACGAAGACGACGACGACGAAGATGACGACGACGAAGACGACCACGACGAAGACGACGATGACGAAGAAGACGACGACGAAGAGGACGACGACGAATAAGACGACGACGAAGACGACGACGGCGAAGACGACGACGACGAAGAAGACGACGACGAAGACGACGCCGACGAAGACGACGACGACGAAGACGACGACGACGAAGACGACGACGACGAAGACGACGAAGACGACGACGACGAAGACGACGACGACGAAGACGACGACGACGAAGTCGACGACGACGAAGTCGACGACGACGAAGACGACGACGACGAAGACGACGACGACGAAGACGACGACGACGAAGACGACGACGACGAAGACGACGACGACGAAGACGACGACGACGAAGAAGACGACGACGAAGACGACGACGAAGACGACGACGACGAAGAAGACGACGACGAAGACGACGACGACGAAGACGACGACGAAGACGACGACGACGAAGAAGACGACGACGAAGACGACGATGACGAAGACGACGACGAAGACGAAGACGACGAAGAAGACGATGAAGACGAAGAAGACGATGAAGACGAAGACGAAGACGACGACGACGAAGACGACGACGATGAAGACGACGACGACGAAGACGACGACGACGAAGACGACGACGACGAAGACGACGACGACGAAGACGACGACGACGAAGAAGACGACGACGAAGACGACGACGACGAAGAAGACGAAGACGAAGACGACGACGACGAAGACGACGACGACGAAGACGACGACGACGAAGACGACGACGACGAAGAAGATGACGACGAAGACGACGACGACGAAGACGACGACGACGAAGACGACGACGACGAAGACGACGATGACGAAGAAGACGGCGACGAAGTTGACGACGACGCAGAAGACGACGACGAAGACGACGACGACGAAGACGACGACGACGAAGAAGACGACGACGAAGACGCCGACGAAGACGACGACGACGAAGAAGACGACGACGAAGACGACGACGACGAAGATGACGACGAAGACGAAGACGACAAAGACGACGACGACGACGAAGACGACGACGAAGACGACGACGACGAAGACGACGATGAAGACGAAGACGACGAAGACGACGACGACGACGAAGAAGACGATGAAGACAAAGACGAAGACGACGACGACGAAGATGACGACGACGAAGACGACGACGATGAAGAAGACAACGACGAAGTCGGCGACGACGAAGACGACGACGACGATGACGACGACGACGAAGAAGACGACGACGAAGACGACGATGACGAAGACGACGACGACGAAGACGACGACGAAGACGAAGACGACGAAGACGACGACGACGAAGAAGACGATGAAGACGAAGACGAAGACGACGACGACGAAGACGACGACGACTAAGACGACGACGACGAAGACGACGATGACGAAGACGACGACGACGAAGACGACGACGAAGACGAAGACGACGACGAAGACGAAGACGACGAAGATGACGACGATGACGAAGAAGACGATGAAGACGAAGACGAAGACGACGACGACAAAGACGACGACGACGAAGACGACGACGACGAAGAAGACAACGACGAAGTCGACGACGACGAAGACGACGACGACGAAGACGACGACGACGAAGATGACGACGACGAAGAAGACGACGAAGAAGACGACGACGACGAAGATGACGACGACGAAGACGACGCCGACGAAGACGACGACGACGAAGAAGACAACGACGAAGTCGACGACGATGAAGACGACGACGACGAAGACGACGACGACGAACACGACGACGACGAAGAAGACGACGACGAAGACGACGACGACGAAGACGACGACGACGAAGACGACGACGACGAAGACGACGCCAACGAAGACGACGGCCGACGAAGACGACGACGACGAAGACGACGACGACGAAGACGACGACGACGCAGACGACGACGACGAAGACGACGACGACGAAGACGACGACGACGAAGACGACGACGACGAAGACGACGACGACGAAGACGACGACGACGAAGACGACGACGACGAAGACGACGACGACGAAGAAGACGACGAAGACGAAGACGAAGACGACGACGACGAAGACAGACGACGACGAAGACGACGACGACGAAGAAGACGACGACGAAGACGACGACGACGAAGACGACGACGACGAAGACGACGACGACGAAGACGACGACGACGAAGACGACGACGACGAAGAAGACGACGACGAAGACGACGACGACGAAGACGACGACGACGAAGACGACGACGACGAAGACGACGACGACGAAGACGACGACGACGAACACGACGACGACGAAGACGACGACGACGAAGACGACGACGACGAAGACGACGACGACGAAGACGACGACGACGAAGACGACGATGACGAAGACGACGACGACGAAGACGACGACGAAGACGACGACGACGAAGAAGACGACGACGAAGACGACGATGACGAAGACGACGACGAAGACGAAGACGACGAAGAAGACGATGAAGACAAAGAAGACGATGAAGATGAAGACGAAGACGACGACGACGAAGACGACGACGAGGAAGACGACAACGACGAAGACGACGACGACGAAGAAGACGACGACGAAGTCGACGACGACGAACACGACGACGACGAAGACGACGACGACGAAGACGACGACGACGAAGACGACGACGACGAAGACGACGACGACGAAGACGACGACGACGAAGAAGACGACGACGAAGACGACGACGACGAAGACGACGACGACGAAGACGACGACGACGAAGACGACGACGACGAAGACGACGACGACGAAGACGACGACGACGAAGACGACGACGACGATGAAGACGACGACGAAGACGACGACGACGAAGACGACGACGACGAAGACGACGACGACGAAGACGACGATGACGAAGAAGACGGCGACGAAGTTGACGACGACGAAGAAGACGACAACGAAGACGACGATGACGAAGACGACGACGACGAAGAAGACGACGACGAAGACGCCGACGAAGACGACGACGACGAAGAAGACGACGACGAAGACGATGACGACGAAGATGACGACGAAAGACGAAGACGACAAAGACGACGATGACGACGAAGACGACGACGAAGACGACGACGACGAAGACGACGATGAAGACGAAGACGACGAAGACGACGACGACGACGAAGAAGACGATGAAGACAAAGACGAAGACGACGACGACGAAGACGACGACGACGAAGACGACGACGATGAAGAAGACAACGACGAAGTCGGCGACGACGAAGACGACGACGACGAAGACGACGACGACGATGACGACGACGACGAAAAAGACGACGACGAAGACGACGATGACGAAGACGACGACGACGAAGACGACGACGAAGACGAAGACGACGAAGACGACGACGACGAAGAATACGATGAAGACGAAGACGAAGACGACGACGACGAAGACGACGACGACTAAGACGACGACGACGAAGACGACGACGACGAAGACGACGACGACGAAGACGACGACGAAGACGAAGACGACGAAGATGACGACGACGATGAAGAAGACGATGAAGACGAAGACGAAGACGACGACGACAAAGACGACGACGACGAAGACGACGACGACGAAGAAGACAACGACGAAGTCGACGACGACGAAGACGACGACGACGAAGACGACGACGACGAACACGACGACGACGAAGAAGACGACGACGAAGACGACGACGACGAAGACGACGACGACGAAGACGACGACGACGAAGACGACGCCGACGAAGACGACGCCGACGAAGACGACGACGACGAAGACGACGACGACGAAGACGACGACGACGCAGACGACGACGACGAAGACGACGACGAAGAAGACGACGACGACGACGACGACGACGACGACGAAGACGACGACGACGAAGACGACGACGACGAAGACGACGACGACGAAGACGACGACGACGAAGACGACGACGACGAGAAGACGACGCCGACTAAGACGACGACGACGAAGAAGACGACGACGAAGTCGACGACGACGAAGACGACGACGACGAAGACGACGCCGACGAAGACGACGCCGACGAAGACGACGATGACGAAGACGACGACGACGAAGACGACGACGACGCAGACGACGACGACGAAGACGACGACGACGAAGACGACGACGACGAAGACGACGACGACGAAGACGACGACGACGAAGACGACGACGACGAAGACGACGACGACGAAGACGACGAAGACGACGACGACGAAGAAGACGACGACGAAGACGACGACGACGAAGACGACGACGACGAAGAAGACGACGACGAAGACGACGACGACGAAGACGACGACGACGAAGAGGACGACGACGAAGAAGACGACGACGAAGACGACGACGACGAAGACGACGACGACGAAGACGACGACGACGAAGACGACGACGACGAAGACGACGACGACGAAGACGACGACGACGAAAACGACGACGACGAAGACGACGACGACGGAAAATGACGACGACGAAGACGACCACGACGAAGACGACGATGACGAAGAAGACGACGACGAAGAGGACGACGACGAATAAGACGACGACGAAGACGACGACGGCGAAGACGACGACGACGAAGAAGACGACGACGAAGACGACGCCGACGAAGACGACGACGACGAAGACGACGACGACGAAGACGACGACGACGAAGACGACGAAGACGACGACGACGAAGACGACGACGACGAAGACGACGACGACGAAGTCGACGACGACGAAGACGACGACGACGAAGACGACGACGACGAAGACGACGACGACGAAGACGACGACGACGAAGACGACGAGAAGAAGACACGACGAAGACGACGACGACGAAGAAGACGACGACGAAGACGACGACGAAGACGACGACGACGAAGAAGACGACGACGAAGACGACGACGAGCGAAGACGACGACGAAGACGACGACGACGAAGAAGACGACGACGAAGACGACGATGACGAAGACGACGACGAAGACGAAGACGACGAAGAAGACGATGAAGACGAAGAAGACGATGAAGACGAAAGACGAAGACGACGACGACGAAGACGACGACGATGAAGACGACGACGACGAAGACGACGACGACGAAGACGACGACGACGAAGACGACGACGACGAAGACGACGACGACGAAGAAGACGACGACGAAGACGACGACGACGAAGACGACGAGGACGAAGACGACGACGACGAAGACGACGACGACGAAGACGACGACGACGGAAGACGACGACGACGAAGAAGACGACGACGAAGACGACGACGACGAAGACGACGACGACGAAGACGACGACGACGAAGACGACGATGACGAAGAAGACGGCGACGAAGTTGACGACGACGAAGAAGACGACGACGAAGACGACGACGACGAAGACGACGACGACGAAGAAGACGACGACGAAGACGCCGACGAAGACGACGACGACGAAGAAGACGACGACGAAGACGACGACGACGAAGATGACGACGAAGACGAAGACGACAAAGACGACGACGACGACGAAGACGACGACGAAGACGACGACGACGAAGACGACGATGAAGACGAAGACGACGAAGACGACGACGACGACGAAGAAGACGATGAAGACAAAGAACGAAGACGACGACGACGAAGATGACGACGACGAAGACGACGACGATGAAGAAGACAACGACGAAGTCGGCGACGACGAAGACGACGACGACGATGACGACGACGACGAAGAAGACGACGACGAAGACGACGATGACGAAGACGACGACGACGAAGACGACGACGAAGACGAAGACGACGAAGACGACGACGACGAAGAAGACGATGAAGACGAAGACGAAGACGACGACGACGAAGACGACGACGACGAAGACGACGACGACGAAGACGACGACGACGAAGATGACGACGACGAAGAAGACGACGAAGAAGACGACGACGACGAAGACCGACGACGACGAAGACGACGCCGACGAAGACGACGCCGACGAAGACGACGACGACGAAGATGACGACGACGAAGACGACGACGACGCAGACGACGACGAAGACGACGACGACGAAGACGACGACGACGAAGACGACGACGACGAAGACGACGATGACGAAGACGACGACGACGAAGACGACGACGACGAAGACGACGACGATGAAGAAGACAACGACGAAGTCGGCGACGACGAAGACGACGACGACGAAGACGACGACGACGATGACGACGACGACGAAGAAGACGACGACGAAGACGACGATGACGAAGACGACGACGACGAAGACGACGACGAAGACGAAGACGACGAAGACGACGACGACGAAGAAGACGATGAAGATGAAGACGAAGACGAAGACGACGAAGACGACGACGACTAAGACGACGACGACGAAGACGACGACGACGAAGACGACGACGACGAAGACGACGACGAAGACGAAGACGACGAAGATGACGACGACGATGAAGAAGACGATGAAGACGAAGACGAAGACGACGACGACAAAGACGACGACGACGAAGACGACGACGACGAAGAAGACAACGACGAAGTCGACGACGACGAAGACGACGACGACGAAGACGACGACGACGAACACGACGACGACGAAGAAGACGACGGCGAAGACGACGACGACGAAGACGACGACGACGAAGACGACGACGACGAAGACGACGCCGACGAAGACGACGCCGACGAAGACGACGACGACGAAGACGACGACGACGAAGACGACGACGACGCAGACGACGACGACGAAGACGACGACGACGAAGACGACGACGACGAAGACGACGACGACGAAGACGACGACGACGAAGACGACGACGATGAAGACGACGACGACGAAGACGACGATGACGAAGACGACGACGAAGACGACGCCGATGAAGACGACGCCGACTAAGACGACGACGACGAAGAAGACAACGACGAAGTCGACGACGACGAAGACGACGACGACGAAGACGACGCCGACGAAGACGACGCCGACGAAGACGACGATGACGAAGACGACGACGACGAAGACGACGACGACGAAGATGACGACGAAGACGAAGACGACAAAGACGACGACGACGACGAAGACGACGACGAAGACGACGACGACGAAGACGACGATGAAGACGAAGACGACGAAGACGACGACGACGACGAAGAAGACGATGAAGACAAAGACGAAGACGACGACGACGAAGATGACGACGACGAAGACGACGACGATGAAGAAGACAACGACGAAGTCGGCGACGACGAAGACGACGACGACGATGACGACGACGACGAAGAAGACGACGACGAAGACGACGATGACGAAGACGACGACGAGGAAGACGACGACGAAGACGAAGACGACGAAGACGACGACGACGAAGAAGACGATGAAGACGAAGACGAAGACGACGACGACGAAGACGACGACGACGAAGACGACGACGACGAAGACGACGACGACGAAGATGACGACGACGAAGAAGACGACGAAGAAGACGACGACGACGAAGACGACGACGACGAAGACGACGCCGACGAAGACGACGCCGACGAAGACGACGACGACGAAGATGACGACGACGAAGACGACGACGACGCAGACGACGACGACGAAGACGACGACGACGAAGACGACGACGACGAAGACGACGACGACGAAGACGACGATGACGAAGACGACGACGACGAAGACGACGACGACGAAGACGACGACGATGAAGAAGACAACGACGAAGTCGGCGACGACGAAGACGACGACGACGACGAAGACGACGACGACGATGACGACGACGACGAAGAAGACGACGACGAAGACGACGATGACGAAGACGACGACGACGAAGACGACGACGAAGACGAAGACGACGAAGACGACGACGACGAAGAAGACGATGAAGATGAAGACGAAGACGAAGACGACGAAGACGACGACGACTAAGACGACGACGACGAAGACGACGACGACGAAGACGACGACGACGAAGACGACGACGAAGACGAAGACGACGAAGATGACGACGACGATGAAGAAGACGATGAAGACGAAGACGAAGACGACGACGACAAAGACGACGACGACGAAGACGACGACGACGAAGAAGACAACGACGAAGTCGACGACGACGAAGACGACGACGACGAAGACGACGACGACGAACACGACGACGACGAAGAAGACGACGGCGAAGACGACGACGACGAAGACGACGACGACGAAGACGACGACGACGAAGACGACGCCGACGAAGACGACGCCGACGAAGACGACGACGACGAAGACGACGACGACGAAGACGACGACGACGCAGACGACGACGACGAAGACGACGACGACGAAGACGACGACGACGAAGACGACGACGACGAAGACGACGACGACGAAGACGACGACGATGAAGACGACGACGACGAAGACGACGATGACGAAGACGACGACGAAGACGACGCCGATGAAGACGACGCCGACTAAGACGACGACGACGAAGAAGACAACGACGAAGTCGACGACGACGAAGACGACGACGACGAAGACGACGCCGACGAAGACGACGCCGACGAAGACGACGATGACGAAGACGACGACGACGAAGACGACGACGACGAAGACGACGACGACGCAGACGACGACGACGAAGACGGACGACGACGAAGACGACGACGACGAAGACGACGACGACGAAGACGACGACGACGAAGACGACTACGACGAAGACGACGACGACGAAGACGACGAAGACGACGACGACGAAGAAGACGACGACGAAGACGACGACGACGAAGACGACGACGACGAAGAAGACGACGACGAAGACGACGACGACGAAGACGACGACGACGAAGAGGACGACGACGAAGAAGACGACGACGAAGACGACGACGACGAAGACGACGACGACGAAGACGACGACGACGAAGACGACGACGACGAAGACGACGACGACGAAGACGACGACGACGAAGACGACGACGACGAAGACGACGACGACGAAAACGACGGCGACGAAGACGACGACGACGAAGATGACGACGACGAAGACGACCACGACGAAGACGACGATGACGAAGAAGACGACGACGAAGAGGACGACGACGAATAAGACGACGACGAAGACGACGACGGAGAAGACGACGACGACGAAGATGACGACGACGAAGACGACGCCGACGAAGACGACGACGACGAAGACGACGACGACGAAGACGACGACGACGAAGACGACGAAGACGACGTCGACGAAGACGACGACGACGAAGACGACGACGACGAAGTCGACGACGACGAAGACGACGACGACGAAGACGACGACGACGAAGACGACGACGACGAAGACGACGACGAGGAAGACGACAACGACGAAGACGACGACGACGAAGAAGACGACGACGAAGACGACGACGAAGACGACGACGACGAAGAAGACGACGACGAAGACGACGACGACGAAGACGACGACGAAGACGACGACGACGAAGAAGACGACGACGAAGACGACGATGACGAAGACGACGACGAAGACGAAGACGACGAAGAAGACGATGAAGACGAAGAAGACGATGAAGATGAAGACGAAGACGATGACGACGAAGACGACGACGACGAAGACGACGACGACGAAGACGACGACGACGAAGACGACGACGACGAAGACGACGACGACGAAGACGACGACGACGAAGAAGACGACGACGAAGACGACGACGACGAAGACGACGACGACGAAGACGACGACGACGAAGACGACGACGACGAAGACGACGACGACGAAGACGACGACGACGAAGAAGACGACGATGAAGACGACGACGACGAAGACGACGACGACGAAGACGACGACGACGAAGACGACGATGACGAAGAAGACGGCGACGAAGTTGACGACGACGAAGAAGACGACGACGAAGACGACGACGACGAAGACGACGACGACGAAGAAGACGACGACGAAGACGCCGACGAAGACGACGATGACGAAGAAGACGACGACGAAGACGACGACGACGAAGATGACGACGAAGACGAAGACGACAAAGACGACGACGACGACGAAGACGACGACGAAGACGACGACGACGAAGACGACGATGAAGACGAAGACGACGAAGACGACGACGACGACGAAGAAGACGATGAAGACAAAGACGAAGACGACGACGACGAAGATGACGACGACGAAGACGACGACGATGAAGAAGACAACGACGAAGTCGGCGACGACGAAGACGACGACGACGAAGACGACGACGACGATGACGACGACGACGAAGAAGACGACGATGAAGACGACGATGACGAAGACGACGACGACGAAGACGACGACGAAGACGAAGACGACGAAGACGACGACGACGAAGAAGACGATGAAGACGAAGACGAAGACGACGACGACGAAGACGACGACGACTAAGACGACGACGACGAAGACGACGACGACGAAGACGACGACGAAGACGAAGACGAGGACGAAGACGAAGACGACGAAGATGACGACGATGACGAAGAAGACGATGAAGACGAAGACGAAGACGACGACGACAAAGACGACGACGACGAAGACGACGACGACGAAGAAGACAACGACGAAGTCGACGACGACGAAGACGACGACGACGAAGACGACGACGACGAAGACGACGACGACGAAGAAGACGACGACGAAGACGACGACGACGAAGACGACGACGACGAAGACGACGCCGACGAAGACGACGCCGACGAAGACGACGACGACGAAGACGACGACGACGAAGAAGACGACGACGAAGACGACGACGACGAAGACGACGACGACGAACACGACGACGACGAAGACGACGCCGACGAAGACGACGCCGACGAAGACGACGATGACGAAGATGACGACGACGAAGACGACGACGACGCAGACGACGACGACGAAGACGACGACGACGAAGACGACGACGACGAAGACGACGACGACGAAGACGACGACGACGAATACGATGACGACGAAGACGACGACGACGAAGACGACGACGACGAAGACGACGACGACGAAGAAGACGACGACGAAGACGACGACGACGAAGACGACGATGAAGACGAAGACGACGAAGAAGACGATGAAGACGAAGAAGACGATGAAGACGAAGACGAAGACGACGACGACGAAGACGACGCCGACGAAGACGACGATGACGAAGACGACGACGACGAAGACGACGACGACGAAGACGACGACGACGCAGACGACGACGACGAAGACGACGACGACGAAGACGACGACGACGAAGACGACGACGACGAAGACGACGACGACGAAGACGACTACGACGAAGACGACGACGACGAAGACGACGAAGACGACGACGACGAAGAAGACGACGACGAAGACGACGACGACGAAGACGACGACGACGAAGAAGACGACGACGAAGACGACGACGACGAAGACGACGACGACGAAGAGGACGACGACGAAGAAGACGACGACGAAGACGACGACGACGAAGACGACGACGACGAAGACGACGACGACGAAGACGACGACGACGAAGACGACGACGACGAAGACGACGACGACGAAGACGACGACGACGAAGACGACGACGACGAAAACGACGGCGACGAAGACGACGACGACGAAGATGACGACGACGAAGACGACCACGACGAAGACGACGATGACGAAGAAGACGACGACGAAGAGGACGACGACGAATAAGACGACGACGAAGACGACGACGGAGAAGACGACGACGACGAAGAAGACGACGACGAAGACGACGCCGACGAAGACGACGACGACGAAGACGACGACGACGAAGACGACGACGACGAAGACGACGAAGACGACGTCGACGAAGACGACGACGACGAAGACGATGACGACGAAGTCGACGACGACGAAGACGACGACGACGAAGACGACGACGACGAAGACGACGACGACGAAGACGACGACGAGGAAGACGACAACGACGAAGACGACGACGACGAAGAAGACGACGACGAAGACGACGACGAAGACGACGACGACGAAGAAGACGACGACGAAGACGACGACGACGAAGACGACGACGAAGACGACGACGACGAAGAAGACGACGACGAAGACGACGATGACGAAGACGACGACGAAGACGAAGACGACGAAGAAGACGATGAAGACGAAGAAGACGATGAAGATGAAGACGAAGACGATGACGACGAAGACGACGACGACGAAGACGACGACGACGAAGACGACGACGACGAAGACGACGACGACGAAGACGACGACGACGAAGACGACGACGACGAAGAAGACGACGACGAAGACGACGACGACGAAGACGACGACGACGAAGACGACGACGACGAAGACGACGACGACGAAGACGACGACGACGAAGACGACGACGACGAAGAAGACGACGATGAAGACGACGACGACGAAGACGACGACGACGAAGACGACGACGACGAAGACGACGATGACGAAGAAGACGGCGACGAAGTTGACGACGACGAAGAAGACGACGACGAAGACGACGACGACGAAGACGACGACGACGAAGAAGACGACGACGAAGACGCCGACGAAGACGACGATGACGAAGAAGACGACGACGAAGACGACGACGACGAAGATGACGACGAAGACGAAGACGACAAAGACGACGACGACGACGAAGACGACGACGAAGACGACGACGACGAAGACGACGATGAAGACGAAGACGACGAAGACGACGACGACGACGAAGAAGACGATGAAGACAAAGACGAAGACGACGACGACGAAGATGACGACGACGAAGACGACGACGATGAAGAAGACAACGACGAAGTCGGCGACGACGAAGACGACGACGACGAAGACGACGACGACGATGACGACGACGACGAAGAAGACGACGATGAAGACGACGATGACGAAGACGACGACGACGAAGACGACGACGAAGACGAAGACGACGAAGACGACGACGACGAAGAAGACGATGAAGACGAAGACGAAGACGACGACGACGAAGACGACGACGACTAAGACGACGACGACGAAGACGACGACGACGAAGACGACGACGAAGACGAAGACGAGGACGAAGACGAAGACGACGAAGATGACGACGATGACGAAGAAGACGATGAAGACGAAGACGAAGACGACGACGACAAAGACGACGACGACGAAGACGACGACGACGAAGAAGACAACGACGAAGTCGACGACGACGAAGACGACGACGACGAAGACGACGACGACGAAGACGACGACGACGAAGAAGACGACGACGAAGACGACGACGACGAAGACGACGACGACGAAGACGACGCCGACGAAGACGACGCCGACGAAGACGACGACGACGAAGACGACGACGACGAAGAAGACGACGACGAAGATGACGACGACGAAGACGACGACGACGAACACGACGACGACGAAGACGACGCCGACGAAGACGACGCCGACGAAGACGACGATGACGAAGATGACGACGACGAAGACGACGACGACGCAGACGACGACGACGAAGACGACGACGACGAAGACGACGACGACGAAGACGACGACGACGAAGACGACGACGACGAATACGATGACGACGAAGACGACGACGACGAAGACGACGACGACGAAGACGACGACGACGAAGAAGACGACGACGAAGACGACGACGACGAAGACGACGATGAAGACGAAGACGACGAAGAAGACGATGAAGACGAAGAAGACGATGAAGACGAAGACGAAGACGACGACGACGAAGACGACGACGACGAAGACGACGACGACGAAGACGACGACGACGAAGACGACGACGACGAAGAAGATGACGACGAAGTCGACGACGACGAACACGACGACGACGAAGACGACGACGACGAAGACGACGACGACGAAGACGACGACGACGAAGACGACGACGACGAAGACGACGACGACGAAGACGACGACGACGAAGACGACGACGACGAAGACGACGACGACGAAGTCGACGACGACGAAGACGACGACGACGAAGACGACGACGACGAAGACGACGACGACGAAGAAGACGATGACGAAGACGACGATGACGAAGACGACGACGAAGACGAAGACGACGAAGAAGACGATGAAGACGAAGAAGACAATGAAGACGAAGACGAAGACGACGACGACGAAGACGACGACGATGAAGACGACGACGACGAAGACGACGACGATGAAGAAGACGACGACGAAGTCGACGACGACGAACACAATGACGACGAAGACGACGACGACGTAGACGACGACGATGAAGACGACGACGACGAAGACGACGACGACGAAGACGACGACGACGAAGAAAACGACGATGAAGACGACGACGACGAAGACGACGACGACGAAGACGACGACGACGAAGACGACGACGACGAAGACGACGACGACGAAGACGACGACGACGAAGACGACGACGACGAAGACGACGACGACGAAGAAGACGACGATGAAGACGACGACGACGAAGACGACGACGACGAAGACGACGACGACGAAGAAGACGACGACGAAGTGGACGACGACGAAGAAGACGACGACGAAGACGACGACGACGAAGAAGACGACGACGAAGACGACGACGACGAAGATGACGATGAAGACGAAGACGACGAAGACGACGACGACGACGAAGACGACGACGAAGACGACGACGAAGACGACGACGACGAAGACGACGACGAAGACGAAGACGACGAAGACGACGACGACGACGAAGAAGACTATGAAGACGAAGACGAAGACGACGACGACGACGACGACGACGAAGACGACGACGATGAAGAAGACAACGACGAAGTCGGCGACGACGAAGACGACGACGACGAAGACGACGATGACGAAGACGACGACGAAGAAGAAGACGACGACGAAGACGACGACGACGAAGACGACGACGACGAAGACGACGACGACGAAGACGACGACGAAGACGAAGACGACGAAGACGACGACGACGACGAAGAAGACGATGAAGACGAAGACGAAGACGACGACGACGAAGACGACGACGACGAAGACGACGACGACGAAGATGACGACGACGAAGACGACGACGACGAAGACAACGACGAAGACGAAGACGATGAAGACGACGACGACGAGGAAGACGACGACGACGACGAAGACGAAGACGACGACGACGAAGACGACGACGACGAAGACGACGACGACGAAGAAGACGACGACGAAGTCGACGACGATGAAGACGACGACGACGAAGACGACGACGACGAAGACGACGACGACGAAGAAGACGACGACGAAGACGACGACGACAAAGACGACGACGACGAAGACGACGACGAAGACGAAGACGACGAAGACGACGACGATGACGAAGAAGACGATGAAGACGAAAATGAAGTCGACGACGACGAAGACGACGACGACGAAGACGACGACGATGAAGACGACGACGACGAAGACGACGACGACGAAGACGACGCCGAAGACGAAGACGACGAAGACGACGACGACGACGAAGAAGACGATGAAGACGAAGACGAAGACGACGAAGACGATGAAGACGAAGACGAAGACGACGACGACGAAGACGACGACGACGAAGACGACGACGACGAAGAAGACGACGACGAAGTCGACGACGACGAAGACGACGACGACGAAGACGACGACGACGAAGACGACGACGACGAAGAAGACGACGACGAAGACGACGACGACGAAGACGACGCCGACGAAGACGACGACGACGAAGACGACGACGACGAAGACGACGACGAAGACGACGACGACGAAGACGACGACGACGAAGACGACGACGACGAAGACGACGACGACGAAGACGACGACGACGAAGACGACGACGACGAAGACGACGACGACGAAGACGACGACGACGAAGACGACGACGACGAAGACGACGACGACGAAGACGACGACGACGAAGACGACGACGACGAAGACGACGACGACGAAGTCGACGACGACGAAGACGACGACGACGAAGACGACGACGACGAAGAAGACGATGACGAAGACGACGATGACGAAGACGACGACGAAGACGAAGACGACGAAGAAGACGATGAAGACGAAGAAGACGATGAAGACGAAGACGAAGACGACGACGACGAAGACGACGACGATGAAGATGACGACGACGAAGACGACGACGATGAAGAAGACGACGACGAAGTCGACGACGACGAACACAATGACGACGAAGACGACGACGACGTAGACGACGACGATGAAGACGACGACGACGAAGACGACGACGACGAAGACGACAACGACGAAGAAAACGACGATGAAGACGACGACGACGAAGACGATGACGACGAAGACGACGACGACGAAGACAACGACGACGAAGACGACGACGACGAAGACGACGACGACGAAGACGACGACGACGAAGACGACGACGACGAAGAAGACGACGACGAAGACGACGACGACGAAGACGACGACGACGAAGACGACGACGACGAAGAAGACGACGACGAAGTGGACGACGACGAAGAAGACGACGACGAAGACGACGACGACGAAGAAGACGACGACGAAGACGACGACGACGAAGATGACGACGAAGACGAAGACGACGAAGACGACGACGACGACGAAGACGACGACGAAGACGACGACGAAGACGACGACGACGAAGACGACGACGAAGACGAAGACGACGAAGACGACGACGACGACGAAGAAGACTATGAAGACGAAGACGAAGACGACGACGACGACGACGACGACGAAGACGACGACGATGAAGAAGACAACGACGAAGTCGGCGACGACGAAGACGACGACGACGAAGACGACGATGACGAAGACGACGACGAAGAAGAAGACGATGACGAAGACGACGACGACGAAGACGACGACGACGAAGACGACGACGACGAAGACGACGACGAAGACGAAGACGACGAAGACGACGACGACGACGAAGAAGACGATGAAGACGAAGACGAAGACGACAACGACGAAGACGACGACGACGAAGACGACGACGACGAAGATGACGACGACGAAGACGACGACGACGAAGACAACGACGAAGACGAAGACGACGAAGACGACGACGACGACGAAGACGACGACGACGACGAAGACGAAGACGACGACGATGAAGACGACGACGACGAAGACGACGACGACGAAGAAGACAACGACGAAGTCGACGACGACGAAGACGACGACGACGAAGACGACGACGACGAAGACGACGACGACGAAGAAGACGACGACGAAGACGACGACGACAAAGACGACGACGACGAAGACGACGACGAAGACGAAGACGACGAAGACGACGACGATGACGAAGAAGGCGATGAAGACGAAGATGAAGTCGACGACGACGAAGACGACGACGACGAAGACGACGACGACGAAGACGACGACGACGAAGACGACGACGACGCCGAAGACGAAGACGACGAAGACGACGACGACGACGAAGAAGACGATGAAGACGAAGACGAAGACGACGAAGACGATGAAGACGAAGACGAAGACGACGACGACGAAGACGACGACGACGAAGACGACGACGACGAAGAAGACGACGACGAAGTCGACGACGACGAAGACGACGACGACGAAGACGACGACGACGAAGACGACGACGACGAAGAAGACGACGACGACGACGAAGACGACGACGAAGACGACGCCGACGAAGACGACGACGACGAAGACGACGACGACGAAGACGACGACGAAGACGACGACGACGAAGACGACGACGACGAAGACGACGACGACGAAGACGACGACGACGAAGACGACGACGACGAAGACGACGACGACGAAGACGACGACGACGAAGACGACGACGACGAAGACGACGACGACGAAGACGACGACGACGAAGACGACGACGACGAAGACGACGACGACGAAGACGACGACGACGAAGACGACGACGACGAAGACGACGACGACGAAGACGACGACGACGAAGACGACGACGACGAAGACGACGACGACGAAGACGACGACGACGAAGAGGACGACGACGAAGTGGACGACGACGAAGAAGACGACGACGAAGACGACGACGACGAAGACGACGACGACGAAGAAGACGACGACGAAGACGACGACGAAGACGACGACGACGAAGACGACGACGACGAAGACGACGCCGACGAAGACGACGACGACGAAGACGACGACGACGAAGACGACGACGAAGACGACGACGACGAAGACGACGACGACGAAGACGACGACGACGAAGACGACGACGACGAAGACGACGACGACGAAGACGACGACGACGAAGACGACGACGACGAAGACGACGACGACGAAGACGACGACGACGAAGACGACGACGACGAAGACGACGACGACGAAGACGACGACGACGAAGACGACGACGACGAAGACGACGACGACGAAGACGACGACGACGAAGACGACGACGACGAAGAAGACGACGACGAAGTTGACGACGACGAAGAAGACGACGACGAAGACGACGACGACGAAGACGACGACGACGAAGAAGACGACGACGAAGACGACGACGAAGACGATGACGACGAAGACGACGACGAAGACGACGATGACGAAGATGACGACAACGAAGACGACGATGACAAAGACGACGACGACGAAGACGACGATGACAAAGACGACGACGACGAAGATGACGACGAAGACGAAGACGACGAAGACGACGACGACGACGAAGAAGACGATGAAGACGAAGACGAAGACGTCGACGACGACGACGACGACGAAGACGACGACGATGAAGAAGACAACGATAAAGTCGGCGACGACGAAGACGACGACGACGAAGACGACGACGACGAAGACGACGACGAAGAAGAAGACGACGACGAAGAAGACGACGACGAAGACGACGACGACAAAGACGACGACGACGAAGACGACGACGAAGACGAAGACGACGAAGACGACGACGATGACGAAGAAGGCGATGAAGACGAAGATGAAGTCGACGACGACGAAGACGACGACGACGAAGACGACGACGACGAAGACGACGACGACGAAGACGACGACGACGCCGAAGACGAAGACGACGAAGACGACGACGACGACGAAGAAGACGATGAAGACGAAGACGAAGACGACGAAGACGATGAAGACGAAGACGAAGACGACGACGACGAAGACGACGACGACGAAGACGACGACGACGAAGAAGACGACGACGAAGTCGACGACGACGAAGACGACGACGACGAAGACGACGACGACGAAGACGACGACGACGAAGAAGACGACGACGACGACGAAGACGACGACGAAGACGACGCCGACGAAGACGACGACGACGAAGACGACGACGACGAAGACGACGACGAAGACGACGACGACGAAGACGACGACGACGAAGACGACGACGACGAAGACGACGACGACGAAGACGACGACGACGAAGACGACGACGACGAAGACGACGACGACGAAGACGACGACGACGAAGACGACGACGACGAAGACGACGACGACGAAGACGACGACGACGAAGACGACGACGACGAAGACGACGACGACGAAGACGACGACGACGAAGACGACGACGACGAAGACGACGACGACGAAGACGACGACGACGAAGAGGACGACGACGAAGTGGACGACGACGAAGAAGACGACGACGAAGACGACGACGACGAAGACGACGACGACGAAGAAGACGACGACGAAGACGACGACGAAGACGACGACGACGAAGACGACGACGACGAAGACGACGCCGACGAAGACGACGACGACGAAGACGACGACGACGAAGACGACGACGAAGACGACGACGACGAAGACGACGACGACGAAGACGACGACGACGAAGACGACGACGACGAAGACGACGACGACGAAGACGACGACGACGAAGACGACGACGACGAAGACGACGACGACGAAGACGACGACGACGAAGACGACGACGACGAAGACGACGACGACGAAGACGACGACGACGAAGACGACGACGACGAAGACGACGACGACGAAGACGACGACGACGAAGAAGACGACGACGAAGACGACGACGAAGACGATGACGACGAAGACGACGACGAAGACGACGATGACGAAGATGACGACAACGAAGACGACGATGACAAAGACGACGACGACGAAGACGACGATGACAAAGACGACGACGACGAAGATGACGACGAAGACGAAGACGACGAAGACGACGACGACGACGAAGAAGACGATGAAGACGAAGACGAAGACGTCGACGACGACGACGACGACGAAGACGACGACGATGAAGAAGACAACGATAAAGTCGGCGACGACGAAGACGACGACGACGAAGACGACGACGACGAAGACGACGACGAAGAAGAAGACGACGACGAAGACGACGACGACGAAGATGACGACGACGAAGACGACGACGAAGACGAAGACGACGAAGATGACGACGACGATGAAGAAGACAATGAAGACGAAGATGAAGACGACGACGACGAAGACGACGACGACGAAGACGACGACGACGAAGACGATGACGACGAAGACGACGACGACGAAGACGACGCCGAAGACGAAGACGACGAAGACGACGACGACGACGAAGAAGACGATGAAGACGACGATGAAGACGACGACGACGAAGACGACGACGACGAAGACGACGCCGACGAAGACGACGACGACGAAGACGACGACGACGAAGACGACGACGAAGACGACGACGACGAAGACGACGACGACGAAGACGACGACGACGAAGACGACGACGACGAAGACGACGACGACGAAGACGACGACGACGAAGACGACGACGACGAAGACGACGACGACGAAGACGACGACGACGAAGACGACGACGAAGACGACGACGACGAAGACGACGACGAAGACGACGACGACGAAGACGACGACGACGAAGACGACGACGACGAAGACGACGACGACGAAGACGACGACGAAGACGATGACGACGAAGACGACGACGAAGACGACGATGACGAAGATGACGACAACGAAGACGACGATGACGAAGACGACGACGACGAAGACGACGACGAAGACGAAGACGACGAAGACGACGACGACGAAGAAGACGATGAAGACGAAGACGAAGACGTCGACGACGACGACGACGACGAAGACGACGACGATGAAGAAGACAACGACAAAGTCGGCGACGACGAAGACGACGACGACGAAGACGACGACGACGAAGACGACGACGAAGAAGAAGACGACGACGAAGACGACGACGACGAAGATGACGACGACGAAGACGACGACGAAGACGAAGACGACGAAGATGACGACGACGATGAAGAAGACAATGAAGACGAAGACGAAGACGACGACGACGAAGACGACGACGACGAAGACGACGACGACGAAGACGATGACGACGAAGACGACGACGACGAAGACGACGCCGAAGACGAAGACGACGAAGACGACGACGACGACGAAGAAGACGATGAAGACGAAGACGAAGACGTCGACGACGACGACGACGACGAAGACGACGACGATGAAGAAGACAACGACAAAGTCGGCGACGACGAAGACGACGACGACGAAGACGACGACGACGAAGACGACGACGAAGAAGAAGACGACGACGAAGACGACGACGACGAAGATGACGACGACGAAGACGACGACGAAGACGAAGACGACGAAGATGACGACGACGATGAAGAAGACAATGAAGACGAAGATGAAGACGACGACGACGAAGACGACGACGACGAAGACGACGACGACGAAGACGATGACGACGAAGACGACGACGACGAAGACGACGCCGAAGACGAAGACGACGAAGACGACGACGACGAAGACGACGACGACGAAGACGACGACGAAGACGATGACGACGAAGACGACGACGAAGACGACGATGACGAAGATGACGACAACGAAGACGACGACGACGAAGACGACGACGACGAAGACGACGACGACGAAGACGACGACGACGAAGACGACGACGACGAAGACGACGACGAAGACGACGACGACGAAGACGACGACGAAGACGACGACGACGAAGACGACGACGACGAAGACGACGACGACGAAGACGACGACGACGAAGACGACGACGAAGACGATGACGACGAAGACGACGACGAAGACGACGATGACGAAGATGACGACAACGAAGACGACGATGACGAAGACGACGACAACGAAGACGACGACGAAGACGAAGACGACGAAGATGACGACGACGAAGAAGACGATGAAGACGAAGACAAAGACGTCGACGACGACGACGACGACGAAGACGACGACGATGAAGAAGACAACGACAAAGTCGGCGACGACGAAGACAACGACGACGAAGACGACGACGACGAAGACGACGACGAAGAAGAAGACGACGACGAAGACGACGACGACGAAGATGACGACGACGAAGACGACGACGAAGACGAAGACGACGAAGATGACGACGACGATGAAGAAGACAATGAAGACGAAGACGAAGACGACGACGACGAAGACGACGACGACGAAGACGACGACGACGAAGACGATGACGACGAAGACGACGACGACGAAGACGACGCCGAAGACGAAGACGACGAAGACGACGACGACGACGAAGAAGACGATGAAGACGACGGCGAAGACGACGACGACGAAGACGACGACGACGAAGACGACGCCGACGAAGACGACGACGACGAAGACGACGACGACGAAGACGACGACGACGAAGACGACGACGACGAAGACGACGACGACGAAGACGACGACGACGAAGACGACGACGACGAAGACGACGACGACGAAGACGACGACGACGAAGACGACGACGACGAAGACGACGACGACGAAGATGACGACGACGAAGACGACGACGACGAAGACGACGACGACGAAGACGACGACGATGAAGACGACGACGACGAAGACGACGACGACGAAGAAGACGACGACGAAGTCGACGACGACGAAGAAGACGACGACGAAGACGACGACGACGAAGACGATGACGACGAAGAAGACGACGACGAAGACGACGACGAAGACGATGACGACGAAGACGACGACGAAGACGACGATGACGAAGATGACGACAACGAAGACGACGATGACGAAGACGACGACGACGAAGACGACGACGAAGACGAAGACGACGAAGACGACGACGACGACGAAGAAGACGATGAAGACGAAGACGAAGACGTCGACGACGACGACGACGACGAAGACGACGACGATGAAGAAGACAACGACAAAGTCGGCGACGACGAAGACGACGACGACGAAGACGACGACGACGAAGACGACGACGAAGAAGAAGACGACGACGAAGACGACGACGACGAAGATGACGACGACGAAGACGACGACGAAGACGAAGACGACGAAGATGACGACGACGATGAAGAAGACAATGAAGACGAAGACGAAGACGACGACGACGAAGACGACGACGACGAAGACGACGACGACGAAGACGACGACGACGAAGACGACGACGACGAAGACGACGACGACGAAGACGACGACGACGAAGACGACGACGACGAAGACGACGACGACGAAGACGACGACGACGAAGAAGACGACGACGAAGACGACGACGACGAAGACGATGACGAAGACGAAGACGACGAAGAAGACGACGAAGACGAAGAAGACGATGAAGACGAAGACGAAGATGACGACGACGAAGACGACGACGATGAAGACGACGACGACGAAGATGATGACGACGAAGAAGACGACGACGAAGATGACGATGAAGACGAAGACGACGAAGACGACGACGACGACGAAGACGACGACGAAGACGACGACGAAGACGACGACGACGAAGACGACGACGAAGACGAAGACGACGAAGACGACGACGATGACGAAGAAGACTATGAAGACGAAGACGAAGACGACGACGACGACGACGACGACGAAGACGACGACGATGAAGAAGACGACGACGAAGACGACGACGACGAAGACGACGACGACGAAGACGACGACGACGAAGACGACGACGAAGACGAAGACGACGAAGACGACGACGACGAGGAAGAAGACGATGAAGACGAAGACGAAGACGACGACGACGAAGACGACGACGACGAAGACGACGACGACGAAGATGACGACGACGAAGACGACGACGACGAAGACGACGACGAAGACGAAGACGACGAAGACGACGACGACGACGAAGAAGACGATGAAGACGAAGACGAAGACGACGACGACGAAGACGAAGACGACGAAGACGATGACGACGAAGAAGACAACGACGAAGTCGACGACGACGAAGACGACGACGACGAAGACGACGACGACGAAGACGACGACGACGAAGAAGACGACGACGAAGACGACGACGACAAAGACGACGACGACGAAGACGACGACGAAGACGAAGACGACGAAGATGACGACGATGACGAAGAAGACGATGAAGACGAAGATGAAGTCGCCGACGACGAAGACGACGACGACGAAGACGACGACGACGAAGACGACGACGACGAAGACGACGACGACGAAGACGACGCCGAAGACGAAGACGACGAAGACGACGACGACGACGAAGAAGACGATGAAGACGAAGACGAAGACGACGACGACGAAGACGACGACGACGAAGACGACGACGACGAAGAAGACGACGACGAAGTCGACGACGACGAAGACGACGACGACGAAGAAGACGACGACGAAGAAGACGACGACAAAGTCGACGACGACGAAGACGACGACGACGAAGACGACGACGACGAAGACGACGACGACGAAGACGACGACGACGAAGACGACGACGACGAAGACGACGACGACGAAGACGACGACGACGAAGACGACGCCGACGAAGACGACGACGACGAAGACGACGACGACGAAGACGACGACGACGAAGACGACGACGACGAAGACGACGACGACGAAGACGACGACGACGAAGACGACGACGACGAAGACGACGACGACGAAGACGACGACGACGAAGACGACGACGACGAAGACGACGACGACGAAGACGACGACGACGAAGACGACGACGACGAAGACGACGACGACGAAGACGACGACGACGAAGACGACGACGACGAAGACGACGACGACGAAGACGACGACGACGAAGACGACGACGACGAAGTTGACGACGATGAAGAAGACGACGACGAAGACGACGACGACGAAGACGACGACGACGAAGAAGACGACGACGAAGACGACGACGAAGACGATGACGACGAAGAAGACGACGACGAAGACGACGACGACGAAGATGACGACAATGAAGACGACGACGACGAAGACGACGATGACGAAGACGACGACGACGAAGACGACGACGAAGACGAAGACGACGAAGACGACGACGACGACGAAGAAGACGATGAAGACGAAGACGAAGACGTCGACGACGACGACGACGAAGACGACGACGATGAAGAAGACAACGACGAAGTCGGCGACGACGAAGACGACGACGACGAAGACGACGACGACGAAGACGACGACGAAGAAGAAGACGACGACGAAGACGACGACGACGAAGACGACGACGACGAAGACGACGACGACGAAGACGACGACGAAGACGAAGACGACGAAGACGACGACGACGATGAAGAAGACAATGAAGACGAAGACGAAGACGACGACGACGAAGACGACGACGACGAAGACGACAACGACGAAGACGATGACGACGAAGACGACGACGACGAAGACGACGCCGAAGACGAAGACGACGACGACGAAGACGACGCCGAAGACGAAGACGACGAAGACGACGACGACGACGAAGAAGACGATGAAGACGAAGACGAAGACGACGACGACGAAGACGACGACGACGAAGACGACGACGACGAAGAAGACAACGACGAAGTCGACGACGACGAAGACGACGACGACGAAGACGACGACGACGAAGACGACGACGACGAAGAAGACGACGACGAAGACGACGACGACGAAGACGACGACGACGAAGACGACGACGACGAAGACGACGCCGACGAAGACGACGCCGACGAAGACGACGACGACGAAGACGACGACGACGAAGACGACGACGACGAAGACGACGACGACGAAGACGACGACGACGAAGACGACGACGACGAAGACGACGACGACGAAGACGACGACGACGAAGACGACGACGACGAAGACGACGACGACGAAGAAGACGACGACGAAGACGACGACGACGAAGACGATGACGAAGACGAAGACGACGAAGAAGACGACGAAGACGAAGAAGACGATGAAGACGAAGACGAAGACGACGACGACGAAGACGACGACGAAGAAGACGACGACGAAGTCGACGACGACGAACACGACGACGACGAAGACGACGACGACGAAGACGACGACGACGAAGACGACGACGACGAAGACGACGACGACGAAGACGACGACGACGAAGACGACGACGACGAAGACGACGACGACGAAGACGACGACGACGAAGAAGACGACGACGAAGACGACGATGACGAAGACGATGACGAAGACGAAGACGACGAAGAAGACGACGAAGACGAAGAAGACGATGAAGACGAAGACGAAGACGACGACGACGAAGACGACGACGATGAAGACGACGACGACGAAGATGACGACGACGAAGAAGACGACGACGAAGTCGACGACGACGAACACGACGACGACGAAGACGACGACGACGAAGACGACGACGACGAAGACGACGACGACGAAGAAGACGACGACGAAGACACCGACGACGAAGACGACGACGACGAAGACGACGACGACGAAGACGACGACGACGAAGACGACGACGACGAAGACGACGACGACGAAGACGACGACGACGAAGACGACGACGATGAAGACGACGACGACGAAGACGACGACGACGAAGACGACGACGACGAAGACGACGACGACGAAGACGATGACGACGAAGAAGATGATGACGAAGTTAACGACGAAGAAGACGACGACGAAGACGACGACGACGAAGACGACGACGACGAAGAAGACGACGACGAAGACGATGACGAAGACGACGACGACGAAAAAGACGACGACGAAGACGACGACGACGAAGATGATGTCGAAGACGAAGACGACGAAGACGACGACGACGACGAAGACGACGACGAAGACGACGACGACGAAGACGACGACGAAGACGAAGACGACGAAGACGACGACGACGACGAAGAAGACGATGAAGACGAAGACGAAGACGACGCCGACGAAGACGACGCCGATGAAGACGACGACGACGAAGAGGACGACGACGAAGACGACGACGAAGACGACGACGACGAAGACGACGACGACGAAGAAGACGACGACGAAGACGATAACAAAGACGACGACGACGAAGAGGACGACGACGAAGACGACGACGACGAAGAAGACGACGAAGACGAAGACGACGAAGACGACGACGACGAAGATGACGACGACGAAGACTACAACGACGAAGACGACGACGACGAAGACGACGACGACGAAGACGACGACGAAGAAGACGATGAAGACGAAGACGAAGACGACGCCGACGAAGACGACGACGACGAAGACGACGACGAAGAAGACGACGACGACGAAGACGACGACGACGAAGAAGACGACGACGAAGACGACGACGACGAAGACGACGACGACGAAGACGACGACGACGAAGACGACGACGACGAAGACGACGACGACGAAGACGACGATGACGAAGACGACGACGACGAAGACGACGACGACGAAGACGACAATGACGAAGACGACGACGACGAAGACGACGACGACGAAGACGATGACGAAGACGAAGACGACGAAGAAGACGACGAAGACGAAGAAGACGATGAAGACGAAGACGAAGACGACGACGACGAAGACGACGACGATGAAGACGACGACGACGAAGATGACGACGACGAAGAAGACGACGACGAAGTCGACGACGACGAACACGACGACGACGAAGACGACGACGACGAAGACGACGACGACGAAGACGACGACGACGAAGAAGACGACGACGAAGACGCCGACGACGAAGACGACGACGACAAAGACGACGACGACGAAGACGACGACGACGAAGACGACGACGACGAAGACGACGACGACGAAGACGACGACGACGAAGACGACGACGACGAAGACGACGACGACGAAGACGACGACGACGAAGACGACGACGACGAAGACGACGACGACGAAGACGACGACGACGAAGAAGATGATGACGAAGTTAACGACGAAGAAGACGACGACGAAGACGACGACGACGAAGACGACGACGGCGAAGAAGACGACGACGAAGACGATGACGAAGACGACGACGACGAAAAAGACGACGACGAAGACGACGACGACGAAGATGATGTCGAAGACGAAGACGACGAAGACGACGACGACGACGAAGACGACGACGAAGACGACGACGACGAAGACGACGACGAAGACGAAGACGACGAAGACGACGACGACGACGAAGAAGACGATGAAGACGAAGACGAAGACGACGCCGACGAAGACGACGCCGATGAAGACGACGACGACGAAGAGGACGACGATGAAGACGACGACGAAGACGACGACGACGAAGACGACGACGACGAAGAAGACGATGACGAAGACGATAACAAAGACGACGACGACGAAGAGGACGACGACGAAGACGACGACGACGAAGAAGACGACGAAGACGAAGACGACGAAGACGACGACGACGAAGATGACGACGACGAAGACTACGACGATGAAGACGACGACGACGAAGACGACGACGACGAAGACGACGACGAAGAAGACGATGAAGACGAAGACGAAGACGACGCCGACGAAGACGACGACGACGAAGACGACGACGAAGAAGACGACGACGACGAAGACGACGACGACGAAGAAGACGACGACGAAGACGACGACGACGAAGACGACGACGACGAAGACGACGACGACGAAGACGATGACGACGAAGACGACGACGACGAAGACGACGACGACGAAGACGACGACGACGAACACGACGACGACGAAGACGACGCCGACGAAGACGACGCCGACGAAGACGACGACGACGAAGAGGACGACGACGAAGACGACGACGACGAAGAAGACGACGACGAAGACGACGACGACGAAGACGACGACGACGAGGATGACGACGACGAAGACTACGACGACGAAGACGACGACGACGAAGACGACGACGACGAAGACGACGACGACGGACACGACGACGACGAAGACGACGACGACGAAGACGACGACGACGAAGACGACGACGACGAAGACGACGACGACGAAGACGACGACGACGAAGACGACGACGACGAAGACGACGACGACGAAGACGACGACGACGAAGACGACGACGACGAAGACGACGACGACGAAGACGACGACGACGAAGGCGACGACGACGAAGACGACGACGACGAAGAAGACGACGACGAAGTTGACGACGACGAAGAAGACGACGACGAAGACGACGACGACGAAGACGACGACGATGAAGAAGACGACGACGAAGACGATGACGAAGACGACGACGACGAAGTAGACGACGACGAAGACGACGACGACGAAGATGACGACGAAGACGAAGATGACGAAGACGACGACGACGACGAAGACGACGACGAAGACGACGACGACGAAGACGACGACGAAGACGAAGACGACGAAGACGACGACGACGACGAAGAAGATGATGAAGACGAAGACGAAGACGACGCCGACGAAGACGACGACGACGAAGACGACGACGACGAAGTGGACGACGACGAAGAAGACGACGACGAAGACGACGACGACGAAGATGACGACGACGGACACGACGACGACGAAGACGACGACGACGAAGACGACGACGACGAAGACGACGACGACGAAGACGACGACGACGAAGACGACGACGACGAAGACGACGACGACGAAGACGACGACGACGAAGACGACGACGACGAAGACGACGACGACGAAGACGACGACGACGAAGACGACGACGACGAAGGCGACGACGACGAAGACGACGACGACGAAGAAGACGACGACGAAGTTGACGACGACGAAGAAGACGACGACGAAGACGACGACGACGAAGACGACGACGATGAAGAAGACGACGACGAAGACGATGACGAAGACGACGACGACGAAGAAGACGACGACGAAGACGACGACGACGAAGATGACGACGAAGACGAAGATGACGAAGACGACGACGACGACGAAGACGACGACGAAGACGACGACGACGAAGACGACGACGAAGACGAAGACGATGAAGACGACGACGACGACGAAGAAGATGATGAAGACGAAGACGAAGACGACGCCGACGAAGACGACGACGACGAAGACGACGACGACGAAGTGGACGACGACGAAGAAGACGACGACGAAGACGACGACGACGAAGATGACGACGACGAAGACGACGACGACGAAGACGACGACGACGAAGACGACGACGACGAAGACGACGACGACGAAGACGATGACGAAGACGACGACGACGAAGAAGACGACGACGAAGACGACGAAGACGAAGATGACGACGAAGACGAAGACGACGAAGACGACGACGATGACGAAGACGACGACGAAGACGACGACGACGAAGACGACGACGAAGACGAAGACGACGAAGACGACGACGACGACGAAGAAGATGATGAAGACGAAGACGAAGACGACGCCGACGAAGACGACGACGACGAAGACGACGACGACGAAGACGACGACGACGAAGACGACGACGACGAAGAAGACGATGACGAAGTTGACGACGACGAAGAAGACGACGAAGACGACGACGACGAAGACGACGACGACGAAGAAGACGACGACGAAGACGATAACAAAGACGACGACGACGAAGTAGACGACGACGAAGACGACGACGACGAAGATGACGACGAAAAGACGAAGACGACGAAGACGACGACGACGACTAAGACGACGACGAAGATGACGACGACGAAGACGACGACGAAGACGAAGACGACGAATACGACGACGACGACGAAGAAGACGATGAAGACGAAGACGAAGACGACGCCGACGAAGACGACGACGACGAAGACGACGACGAAGAAGACGACGACGACGAAGACGACGACGACGAAGACGACGACGACGAAGACGACGACGACGAAGACGACGACGACGAAGACGACGACGACGAAGACGACGACGACGAAGACGACGACGACGAAGACGACGACGACGAAGACGACGACGACGAACACGACGACGACGAAGACGACGACGACGAAGACGACGACGACGAAGACGACGACGACGAAGACGACGACGACGAAGGCGACGACGACGAAGACGACGATGACGAAGAAGACGACGACAAAGACGACGACGACGAAGACGACGACGACGAAGACGACGACGACGAAGACGACGACGACGAAGACGACGACGATGAAGACGACGACGAAGACGACGACGACGAAGACGACGACGACGAAGACGACGACGACGAAGACGACGACGAAGAAGAAGACGACGACGAAGACGACGACGACGAAGACGACGACGACGAAGAAGACGACGACGAAGACGACGACGACGAAGACGACGACGACGAAGACGACGACGACGAAGACGACGACGACGAAGACGACGACGACGAAGACGACGACGACGAAGACGACGACGACGAAGAAGACGACGACGAAGAGGACGACGACGAAGAAGACGACAACGAAGACGACGACGACGAAGACGACGACGACGAAGAAGACGACGACGAAGAAGACGACGACGAAGACGACGACGACGAAGACGACGACGACGAAGACGACGACGACGTAGACGACGACGACGAAGACGACGACGACGAAGACGACGACGACGAAGACGACGACGACGAAGACCGACGACGACGAAGACGACGACGACGAAGACGACGACGACGAAGACGACGACGACGAAGACGACGACGACGAAGACGACGACGACGAATACGTCGACGACGAAGACGACGACGACGACGACGAACACGACGACGACGAAGACGACGACGACGAAGACGACGAATACGACGACGACGAAGACGACGACGACGAAGACGACGACGACGAAGACGACGACGACGAAGACGACGACGACGAAGACGACGACGACGAAGACGACGACGACGAAGACGACGACGACGACGAAGAAGACGACGACGAAGAAGACGATGACGACGACGACGACGACGAAGAAGACGACGACGAAGACGACGACGACGAAGACGACGACGACGAAAACGACGCCGACGAAGACGACGCCGACGAAGACGACGACGACGAAGACGACGACGACGACGAAGACGACGACGAAGACGACGACGACGAAGACGACGACGAAGACGAAGACGACGAAGAAGACGATGAAGACAAAGATGAAGACGACGCCGACGAAGACGACGCCGACGAAGACGATGACGACGAAGACGACGACGACGAAGACGACGACGACGAAGACGACGACGACGAAGACGACGACGACGAAGACGACGACGACGAAGACGACGACGACGAAGACGATGATGACGAAGACGACGACGACGAAGACGACGACGACGACGACGAACACGACGACGACGAAGACGACGACGACGAAGACGACGAATACGACGACGACGAAGACGACGACGACGACGAAGACGACGACGACGAAGACGACGACGATGAAGACGACGACGACAAAGACGACGACGACGAAGACGACGACGACGAAGACGACGACGACGAAGACGACGACAACGAAGACGACGACGACGAAGACGACGACGACGAAGAAGACGACGACGAAGACGATAACAAAGACGACGACGACGAAGTAGACGACGACGAAGACGACGACGACGAAGTTGACGACGAAGACGAAGACGACGAAGATGACGACGACGACGAAGACGACGACGAAGACGACGATGACGAAGACGACGACGAAGACGAAGAAGACGATGAAGACGAAGACGAAGACGACGCCGACGAAGACGACGACGATGAAGACGACGACAATGAAGACGACGACGACGAAGACGACGACGACGAAGAAGACGACGACGAAGACGACGACGACGAAGACGACGACGACGAAGACGACGACGAAGACGATGACGAAGACGTCGACGACGAAGAAGACGACGACGAAGACGACGAAGACGAAGATGACGACGAAGACGAAGACGACGAAGACGACGACGACGACGAAGACGACGACGAAGACGACGACGACGAAGACGACGACGAAGACGAAGACGACGAAGACGACGACGACGACAAAGAAGACGATGAAGACGAAGACGAAGACGACGCCGACGAAGACGACGACGACGAAGACGACGACGACGAAGACGACGACGACGAAGACGACGACGACGAAGACGACGACGACGAAGACGACGACGACGAAGAAGATGATGACGAAGTTAACGACGAAGAAGACGACGACGAAGACGACGACGACGAAGACGACGACGGCGAAGAAGACGACGACGAAGACGATGACGAAGACGACGACGACGAAAAAGACGACGACGAAGACGACGACGACGAAGATGATGTCGAAGACGAAGACGACGAAGACGACGACGACGACGAAGACGACGACGAAGACGACGACGACGAAGACGACGACGAAGACGAAGACGACGAAGACGACGACGACGACGAAGAAGACGATGAAGACGAAGACGAAGACGACGCCGACGAAGACGACGCCGATGAAGACGACGACGACGAAGAGGACGACGATGAAGACGACGACGAAGACGACGACGACGAAGACGACGACGACGAAGAAGACGACGACGAAGACGATAACAAAGACGACGACGACGAAGAGGACGACGACGAAGACGACGACGACGAAGAAGACGACGAAGACGAAGACGACGAAGACGACGACGACGAAGATGACGACGACGAAGACTACGACGATGAAGACGACGACGACGAAGACGACGACGACGAAGACGACGACGAAGAAGACGATGAAGACGAAGACGAAGACGACGCCGACGAAGACGACGACGACGAAGACGACGACGAAGAAGACGACGACGACGAAGACGACGACGAAGAAGAAGACGACGACGAAGACGACGACGACGAAGACGACGACGACGAAGACGACGACGACGAAGACGATGACGACGAAGACGACGACGACGAAGACGACGACGACGAAGACGACGACGACGAACACGACGACGACGAAGACGACGCCGACGAAGACGACGCCGACGAAGACGACGACGACGAAGAGGACGACGACGAAGACGACGACGATGAAGAAGACGACGACGAAGACGACGACGACGAAGACGACGACGACGAAGATGACGACGACGAAGACTACGACGACGAAGACGACGACGACGAAGACGACGACGACGAAGACGACGACGACGGACACGACGACGACGAAGACGACGACGACGAAGACGACGACGACGAAGACGACGACGACGAAGACGACGACGACGAAGACGACGACGACGAAGACGACGACGACGAAGACGACGACGACGAAGACGACGACGACGAAGACGACGACGACGAAGACGACGACGACGAAGACGACGACGACGAAGGCGACGACGACGAAGACGACGACGACGAAGAAGACGACGACGAAGTTGACGACGACGAAGAAGACGACGACGAAGACGACGACGACGAAGACGACGACGATGAAGAAGACGACGACGAAGACGATGACGAAGACGACGACGACGAAGAAGACGACGACGAAGACGACGACG
>JAXLNO010003736.1:0-34383 GCA_038087875.1 Malacoraja senta
CTCTGTGGTAAAGCTTCATGTGAGGTACGACCCTTGCTTACGCACATCGGCCCGTGTGCCCTCGTGTGTATCTATAGGATGATCCAGAGTACGTTCAGACAGTAAGTGAAGAACGCGCTTAAATATTTAACCGTAGTTATTAGTAAACCCAAGAAACTGGCGGCGCAGTGGCCTGGAACCAGACTTGGGATGCGACGCCGACGTCGCTTTATTCTTCCACAAGATCGTGCTGTTCTGTGCTCTCGATTCCACCCAGAACGGAGTCGTGGAATAAGACTCCCCATTAAAATAGATTTTACCCATTGCCCCATTTATTCTCGACTCTAACTCGATATCATGTGGCTCTTGTCCATTCACCGTATCTGATCCCCTCATGCTTTCTTGCAGCCCCCAAACCTAATCTTAATTCCATTACATTATGGTTCCATTGAAATATTAATTCCATTGCATTTTTGTTCTTCCTTCAGCGAACGTGCTGACGGCTGCGATCCTACACCGGGGAAAGTGCGGGCTCTCCAGAGGAATCACCCGTTACATGGTGGCGATGGCAATCTCCGACCTTCTCGTTATAATCTTACACGTGTTACTCCGGGAAATCTACATTTACTACGTCCCTAACTCCTTCCTCTCCCTCAGCGCAGTTTGTCCTTCTAATGTGTACCTGCGGATCGTCACCGTGGACTATTCCGTCTGGTTAACAGTGTCCTTCACCTTTGACCGTTTTGTCAGCATTTGCTGCCCGAAGCTGAGACTCATCTATTGCACGGATAGGACGGCCGCCGTGGTCATTGTGTCCATGTGCGCGCTGTGCTGCATAAAGTACATTCCCTTTAACTTCATGTACGAGTCACGCTTCACTATGGACAGTGTCAAGTGGGGGTGCCGACCCAAACCCGCCTACTTCACCTCCATCTGGTGGGTGGCTTTCTCGTGGATGTGCAGCATCTCTCTCTCCTTCCTCCCCTTCCTTCTGGTTCTATTGTTTAACGGGTTGACGGTCAGGAACATCGTTGCGGCCAGCAGAGTCCGCCGGCGCCTGAAGGCACTGGATGGCAAGGACACTGAGACAGAGAATCGGACAAAGTCCATTATTTTACTGTTCACTGTGTCCGGCGCCTACATACTGCTGTGGACAACGTCCACTGTGACCTACATTTCCACTCGTGTCACAGAGAACTTCGTGGGCGGGGATCAAACAAGCCCCTCTTACATCGCCAATGATGTGGGGGCCTTGCTCATGCACATCAGCTCCTGCGCGAACACTTGTATCTATGGGATGACCCAGAGTAGGTTCAGACAGGAAGTGAAAAACGCGGTTAGATATTTAACTGGGGTTGTTAGTAAACCTATGAAACTGGCGCGGCAGTGCTCTGGAACCAGATGAGATGTGACGCTGCCCTTCGCTTTATTCTTCCACAAGATCGTGCTGTTCTATGCTCTCGATTTCACCCAGAGTGGACTCATGGAATAGGACTCCTCGTTTACCTGCTATTTTTGCGTCAATTTTCTCGGTTCAGTTTGTAAGCTGCCGTGAAATAAAGCGATCGACACAATGTAATCTTCATATTTCCATCTCATTGCAAGAAATAAAGATGTTGCATTAAAATCAATGAACCTGAAAACCTGCCCCAGCTTTTTTTAAATTACATCAGATTACATCCATTCTTTGTTTTCTGATGACTGAATAATGTTTCGCCTTCTGGGCAAAGTCTAAGCGAAATGTGTTGGGCACGTTTTCCACGCAGAGAGTGGTAGGCGTTTGAAACGCGCTGTCGTTGATGGTCGTGGTAACAGACATGATGGGGCGTTAAACTATTTTCAGATAGGCAGGTTGATGTGCAGGAAATAAAGGCATATGACACACGTGCGAGTTTAGTTCAGCTTGGCATCGTGTTCAGCGGGGAACATTTTCGTTGAGTGACTTGTTCCTATGCTTTACTGCTCTATGTGCTAAGAAAGGTGAAAGACGTCGAGGTCTCCAATGTGCAGGAAGGAACTGCAGGTGCTGGTTTACACTGAAGACAGACACGACATGCTCGTGTAACTCAACGGGTCAGGCAGCGTCTCTGGAAAAAAAGGCACAGGTTACATTTTGGGTCGAGAATCTTTTTCAGACTCTTTTCTGAAGCAGGGTCTCCAACCGAAACGCCACCAACTACTTTTCTCCAGAGGCATCTAGTGCACTAATTCTGTTTTGTTTCTCATTTGTGATATTCAGTACTATTTCCTTCAGGAATGCTTTTATGTAACATCATTTCTTACCACAGCGCTACATGTCTTCCCTGCACATGTGCACGAGGAACACGCACACATTTACACATCGAGAAATATACACACCCCTGAGTCGATCACCCCGACGGGGGCTTCTATCGTCGGCTGCGGGGGCTTTGACCGAATCGGCTGCGGATGGTTTGACTGCCCCGGGAGCGCGTGAACAAGAGGAAGCAGATTGAACTTTATTGCCTTCCATCACAGTGAGGAATATGGAATCCAATGTGAGGGATGTTTCTGTTAACTTTTATGTGGTTGTTTGTTTTGTTGCTTTTCCCTCAGTGTGGCTGTTTGGTAACTCGAATTTCACTGGACCTTCATTGGTACATGTGACAATAAACTGACCTTGAAACCTTGAAACATAGATACACACTCTCACACAATACACATACGAACCTCCCCACACACACACACACGCACAAACACGCACCCACGCGCACCCACACACACATACACCCACAAGCACACACACGCACCCACACACACGCGCACCCACACCCACACACACACACGCGCGCGCGCGCGCGCGCGCACACACACACATACACACGCTTCCGCCATCAAACGGGACTGACCCCCAGTCTGACGAAGGGTCTCGATCCGAAACGTCACCCATTCCTTCTCTCCAGAGTTGCTGCCTCTCCCGCTGAGTTCCTCAAGCATTTTGTGTCTATCTTCGGTTTAAACCAGCACCCGCAGTTCCTCTCAGCACATAAGAACGTAGGGAGGTGCTTGGGGTTCGTAGACCAGCCGCAGAATATGAATGGAAGTAGGATATGGAGCAAATATATAATACGTGTGTAGGTCGCAGGTAGAATTCCGTGCACAGTTCTGGTCGCCACTCTGAATGAAGATGCAGTTTTGCTCATTTACCAAGATGTTTGCCCAGGGTGGATTATCTCGTCTGTGAGGGGAGGTGGATAAGCAGCGGCGTTTCCTTCAGAGCGGATTATGCTGGGGGAAGCTCTTAGATCTATGTAAAATTGGAACGGCGCGGGGCGGGGGTTATGAACAGAAGTGGCAGAGGACAGATATGTCTATTACTAGGGAGTAAAGGTTTATCGTGAGGTGTAGGACATTTAAAGTGGATTTCAGGAATATAATGCGCAAAATCTGGATGCATTGTAGAGGTGGTCGTGGATACACATAGCATGACAACATTTCAGTTCCATTAGCTTTTCAAATGCCACGGATAGAACGACGGTAGTATTTGTCAGCTAGTCGAGCTACATAACTCCAAGTGATGTCACCACACAGGTACAGCGACCCAGTTTCGATCCTGACCTCCGACTGTCTCCATGAAGTTTGCACCTTCTCCATGTGAATGCGTGGGTTTTCCAGGGAGGTTCGCTTCCGTCCGTCCCTCACATCCTAGAGACATGCGGATTAGTAAATTAACAGGCAAGATGTCAGTAGTGCGTGGTTGAATCTAGAGAGCGAATTGATTGTATTGAGGCAAGAATAAAGTGCGATTAGTTTCTAATTACACCGATAGGTGCTTAGCGCCGGAATTAACGGGTCCGTTTCAGAATGGCAGGTAGTGACCAGTGGGGTGCCGCAAGGCTCGGTGCTGGGACCCAAGTTGTTTACAATATATGTTAACGATTTAGACGAGCGAATTAAATGTAACATTTCTAACTTTGCGGATGACACAAAGCTGGGTGGCAGTGTGAGGTGCGAGGAGGATGCTATGAGGCTGCAGGGTGACTTGGATAGGTTGGGTGAGTGGGTAGAAGCATGGCAGATGCAGCATAATGTGGATACATGCGAGGTTATCCACTTTGGTGGCAAGAACAGGAGGGCAGATTATTATCTGAATGGTGACAGATTAGGAGAAGGGGAGGTACAACGAGACCATGTGTGCTTGTACATCAGTCACTGAAAGTAAGCATGCAGGTACAGCAGGCAGAGAAGAAAGCCGATTGCATGTTGGCCTTCATTGCGAAAGGATTTGAGTTTAGGACCAAGGAGGTCCTACTGCAGTTACACAAGACCCTGGTGACACCACATCTGAAGTATTGTGTGCAGTTTTGATCTCCTAATTTGAGGAAGGACGTCCTTGATACTGAAGCAGTGCAGCTAGATTCTCGAGGTTAATGCCGGGATGGCTGGACTGTCATATGAAGAAAGATTGGAAAGAGGGGGCTTGTATTCACTGGAATTTAGGATTAGAGGGGATCTTATAGAAATGTATAAAATTATAACAGGACTGGACAAGCTGGATGCAGGAAAAATGTTCCCAATGATGGGGAAGTCCAGAACAAGGGGCCACAGTCCAAGAATAAAGGGGAGGCCATTTAGAACTGAAATGAGAAAAATACTTATTGACCCAGAGAGTTGTGAATTTGTGGAATTCTCTGCCACAGAAGCCTGTGGAGGTCAATTCACTGAATGAATTTAAAAGAGAGTTAGATAGAGCTCCAGGGGCTAGCGGAATCAAGGGATGTGGGGAGAAGGCAGGCACGGTTTACTGATTGTGGATGATCAGCCATGATCACAATAAAAGAAGGTGCAGGCTCGGAGGGCCAAATGGCCTCCACCTGCACCTATTTTCTACGTTTCTATGTCTAAAACGATTGTTCCCAAACTTGAAAGCAACGAATGCAACTAATATTATGCATTTATTGATAAATCTGTTCATAGTTTACGTTCAATTGATGTATTGTTCCTTCACATGCAGACTTAGTTTTTTTGAAGGACAAATGAAATAGTTATGATGCAAGATTGTCAGTTAATTTTGCACCACAGTCACCAAATTGGATAACAGGAGCAAACGCAAAGAATAAATTAATTTGTAGATTTATTTGCTCGTGTCAAAATTCAAAGCATTCCTTTGAAATTAATATGCTAAACTATGAGGAGGATTTTGTAGCAGGTTTAACGAGGACCGTGGCAGGTTATCAGAATTAACTCTGAATTTACAAATGAAATATGGAGAAATGTGATGTTTAGATTAGTTTAGAGATACAGCGTGTAAACAGTCCATACCGATCACCATCACCCATACACTAGTTCTATCCTACACACTAGGGACAATTTAGAGGTCAATAAACCTACAAACCTGCATGTCATTGAGACGTGGAAGGAGACTGGAGCACGGGAAGAATGTACAATCTCCACACAGACAGCACCCATAATCAGGATTAAACTTGGCTTTCTGCCGCTATAAAGCGGCAACACTACCTCTGCGCCACTGTGCCGCCAATGATTAATTTGGACAAAACCTAGACTAAGTTGCAGATTATTTATTGAATTGAATTGAATGATACAGCACGGAAACAGGCCCATCGGCCAATATAGTTCATGCCGATTTGTGATCACCTATACACACGCTTAGGAACATAGTAACTCAATATCAGACGAGCTAAAAGAGTTCTTCACATTAACTTTCTATAATTGGCTTCAAAGCCTTCTTTTAACTAGCCTGTGAAGTCTCCTTCACGTTAACTTCGTATAATTAGCTTTGAAGCCTATATATTTGCAGATTTTTTATTAGCATTCCAGAATTTGTGCATATTTAAGTTGAGAAAAATAGGAGTCCAAATTTTTGGCCGTCCTTATTCACCATTGTCCTGCGATGTAAATGAAACAAGTTTCATTCAGATTTATGTTATATTTTACAAGTTATTGACATTTTAAAATGTACAAAGAACACTTTTCCACTTTCCCTGCCCATCAGCCGCGTTCGACGTCACAACGTCACAATGGGAACCCAACGGGTCCGCGCCTGCGCAGTTGGCCCGCCGCCATCTTGACATCCCAATGGGTTCGCGCGCATTTGCCTGGCCTCACAACGGGGAGCCAACGGCTCCACGGGTAAGTTTTGTTCTATTTTACAAGATGCTCCATCGGTTCTCTATTCACTTTATTAACTTTAACTTAATTTCTGCCGTCAACGGCACAACTTTGAACACAGCAGTTGCGGGCCCGTCAGCCGTGCATGCGCAGAGTGGTGGAATATTGTGTTGGCGGAACAGGGCTTCCATGTGACAGGGACCCAATGGGTCCCCTGGCCATCTAGTAGATATTTAAGTATGGAGTTAAACACTATTAATAACAGTTTGCAGGTAGAGATGGTGTTGGAACTCACTGATTAACATTGATAACTCCTGGAAGTAGGGCCGTTTCAAGTGTCTCCCCATAAAGGTTGGCCGCACGTTCACCAAATAAACCTATATATGCAAGTGGACTATTTGCAATGAATCAATGTTGCAACCCGTTAAGAAGAAAGGATAGAGTTTCTCAGTGAATTTGTCCCTGAAAGTGTACAGATGTGACATGTCATCGGCATTGTACAGTGTTACCTGGCCAGCCTCATAGTTCAGGTAGATGCCCAATCTTTGGGGTTTGACTGGAACAGGGAGGGCAGTACGTGGTGAAGACATAGTGGTATATTCCTCTCCCAGACGCCACAATACCCAGGCACCGGATTTTGGTTCCGGTGTGAACTCTGCTTTCCTTAGTACCGATGCTTTTACCACTCCCACACTCCACATGGTGTTCCTTCCGACCTCGACCTCCCAGTAGTGGCTCCCAGTATTGAAGCCCTGAGATGCCAGGACACCGTGCCACTGCACAAATCGCTCTGGTTTGTCAGGGACCTTCTGTTTAGCACCGAGTCTGATGGCTGTCAGGTCACTGGACAGGATGAGTCTCGGATGCGCAGTGTCCGGATTCAGCTTCAGTTTGATTGGGACTGAAGAGGAGAAAAAAGTCTGCATGGTGAATCCACGCGATTTGCCAATCAAACATTTTGACACATTCAGTGGTTGGTCAATATACATTCATGCACAGTAAATGAAAATGTAACAGGAAACTGCAGGTGCTGGATATCTAAAATAAAAGTGGAAAATGTTAGAAGATGCTGTTTCCTTTTTGCTCATTTCTGAAACGTTATCTGTTTTCTCTTTAGTTTAGTTTAGTTTAGTTTGGAGATATGGCGCTGAAACAGGCCCTTCAGCCCACCGAGTCCGCGTTGACCAGAGATCCCCGCTCATTAACACTATCCTACACACACTAGGAATAATTTTACACATACACAAAGCCAATTAACCTACAAACCTGTACGGCTTTGTAGTGTGTGAGGAGACTGAAGATCTCGGAGAAAACCCACGCGGTCACGGGGAGAATGTTGAAACTCCATACAGACAGCACCCGTAGTCGGGATAGAACCCGGGTCTGTGGCGCTGGAAGCACTGTAAGGCAGCAACTATACCACTGCGCCACCGTGCCGCCCCGAACATGTATCATTTAGAACATATAGCAGTACAGCACAAGAACTGTCTACCGTGTTCATGCTGAACATGATGCCAAGTTAAACTAAGCTTCTCCGCCTACACGTTATCCATATCCCTACATATCCATGTGCACATCCAAAACGCACTGTCATATCTGTCTCCACCACCCCTGGCAGCAGATTCCAGGTACCCACCACCCTCCGTGTAAAATATTTGGCCTGCACATCACCTTTAAATGTTGCTCCTCTCACCATTCATTTATGCCCGCTGGCTGGAAGAGGGAGGTGGAATGGCACAGAGCCTAGTAAGTGATTTAGTTTAGTCTATTTTAGAGATACATCATGGAAACAGGCCCTTCGGCTCAACGGGTCCACGTCAACCACTGGTCACCCGTACTAGTTGTAACCTACGCACTAAGGACAATTCACACAATACAATTAAGCTACAAAACTGAACATCTTTGTAATGTGGTTGGAAACCGGAGCACCCGCAGAAAACTCCACGTGGTCACAGGGAGAATGTACAAATTATGTACAGACTGCATCCATAGTGAGGATCGAACCCGGGACTCTGGAGCTGTTCGGCAGGAACTCAACCGCTGCGCCACCATGCAGCCCAGGTGATAGGCGGATATAGGTGAAGAGGGTGGGGGAGGGGGGTCACTACAGATACTTTCAAACTCTGTGATATTTCCACTGGAAAAAGTGCTGACTGTGTACCCTTTCTAATCCTAAACTATATACAGTGGCTTGCAAAAGTTTTCATACCCCTTGAACTGTTCCACATTTTGTCATTTTACATCCACAAACGTAAATGTATTTTATTGGGATTTTATGTGATAGACCAACACAAAGTGGTGCATAATTGTGAAGTGGAAGGAAAATGATACATGGTTTTCAAATTTTTTTACAAATAAAAAACTGAAAAGTGTGGCGTGCAAAAGTATTCAGCCTCCCTGAGTCAATACTTTGTAGAACCACCTTTCGCTGCAATTACAGCTGCAAGTCTTTTGGGGTATGTCTCTACAAGCTTTGCACATCTAGAGACTGAAATTTTTGCCCATTCTTCTTTGCAAAATAGCTCAAGCTCAGTCAGATTGGATGGAGAGCGTCTGTGAACAGCAATTGTCAAGTCTTGCCAGAGATTCTCAATTGGATTTAAGTCTGGACTTTGACTGGGCCATTCTAACTCATGAATATGCTTTGATCTAAACCATTCCATTGTAGCTCTGGCTGTATGTTTAGGGTCGTTGTCCTGCTGGAAGGTGAACCTCCGCCCCAGTCTCAAGTCTTTTGCAGACTCTAACCGGTTTTCTTCCAAGATTGCCCTGTATTTGGCTCCATCCATCTTCCCATCAACTCTGACCAGCTTCCCTGCCCTGCTGAAGAAAAGCATCCCCACAGCATGATGCTGCCACCACCATGTTTCACAGTGGGGATGGCGTGCACAGGGTTGTGCAGTTAGTTTTCCGCCACACGTAGCGTTTTGCATTTAGGCCCAAAACTTCAATTTTGGTCTCATCTGACCAGAGCACCTTCCTCCACATGTTTGCTGTGTCCCCCACATGACTTGTGGCAAACTGCAAACGGGACTTCTTATGGCTCTTTTTCAACAATGGCTTTCTTCTTGCCACTCTTCCATAAAGGCCCGATTTGTGGAGTGCACGACTAATAGTTGTCCTGTGGACAGATTCTCCCACCTGAGCTGTGGATCTCTGCAGCTCCTCCAGAGTTACCATGGGCCTCTTGGCTGCTTCTCTGATCAATGCTCTCCTTGCCCGGCCTGTCAGTTTAGGTGGACGGCCATGTCTTGGTAGGTTTGCAGTTGTGCCATACTCTTTCCATTTTCGGATGATGGATTGAACAGTGCTCCGTGAGATGTTCAAAGCTTGGGATATTTGTTTATAACCTAACCCTGCTTTAAACTTCTCCACAACTTTATCCCTGACCCGTTTGGTGTGTTCCTTGGGCTTCATGATGCTGTTTGTTCACTAATGTTCTCTAACAAACCTCTGAGGCCTTCACAGAACAGCTGTATTTATACTGAGATTAGATTACACACAAGTGGACTCTATTTACTAATTAGATGACTTCTGAAGGCAATTGGTTGCACTGGATTTTATTTAGGGGTATCAGAGTAAAGGGGGCTGAATACTTTTGCACGCCACACTTTTCAGTTTTTTATTTGTAAAAAAATTTGAAAACCATGTATCATTTTCCTTCCACTTCACAATTATGCGCCACTTTGTGTTGGTCTATCACATAAAATCCCAATAAAATACATTTACGTTTGTGGTTGTAACGTGATAAAATGTGGAAAAGTTCAAGGGGTATGAATACTTTTGCAAGCCACTGTAGATGTGTATATCTTCTATACTGTCAGGAATAGCCATTAGTTATCAGGCATTCCCGCCTGCCTTCTCTCCCCACTTCCCTCCCTTGAGGCACAACACTTGGAGGTTGGGGAGAGCGCTGATGTGACTATCGCTCACTCACTGACTCACTGACATAACCTTGCAACAGCGTAGAGGTTAAAGAGATACAGCATGGAAATTGACCTTTGACCTGCCGTGTCCATGCAGACCATCGATCACCCATTCACACTAATTCTAGTTATCCCACTTTCTCATCCACTCCCTACAAACTAACGACAATTTGCAGAGGTCAACGAGCCGACAAACTGCACGTCTTTGGGATGTGGGTGGAAACCAGCGCAGATGGAGGAAACTCATGTGGTCACAGGGAGAACGTGCAAACTCCACACAGACAGCAGCCGAGGACAGGATCAAACCCGGGTCTCTGGTGCTGTGAGGCATCTGCCTTACCAGCTGCGACAGTGTCAATGTCGCATCGCAGATTTCACCTACTCCGGCATTGATGTTAAGGCCACCATTTACTGCCCTTACTAGAGCATCTCACATTGCATTTAGGAACCATCCAGACAAGGAACAACAGATGGTGGAATGTTGACCTGAGCACAGAGTACTGGAGGAACTGAGCAGATGAGACATCATTTGTGAAGGGAATGGACAGGCGATGTTTCAGGTTGAGAAACTTCTACAGACTGGTTGAATCAGTCTGAATGAGTCTGAAGAAGGGTCCTGACCAGAAACGTCACCTGTCCGTTTACTCCCCAGCTGCCGCTGACCCACTGAGTTGCTGCAACACTTTCTCATTTGAACCACAGTCGTCAGTCTGGCATCACGAAAGCTGGATAAGGATGGCAAATCTTCCGTGCTGAGGGGCATCAACAAACCTGAAGAGATTTTAGCACAATCTGCATTTATTTTGTGGTCATCTTAATGGAGGCCAGTTGTTGCTATATTCCAAATTATGAACTGAATTTAATTTACAGTTTCCATAGTGTGATATGAAGCTGATAGCAATGTTTAAAATGATGGGAGGCACAGAAGGTAGACATTCGCAACCTTTTTCCCCAGGGTGAAAATGTGGAGGGCCACAGGACGTGGGTTTAAGGTGAGAGGGATGAAGTTTAAAAATATGTACGGGGCAAGTTGTTTTTAACACAGAGGATGCCTGGAACATGTTGCTGGGGGAGATGGTGGAGGCAGACACAATAGTGGGATTTAAGAGGCTTTGTGAGAGGCATATGGATATGCAGAGAATGGAGGTATAGGTTTCAGGCAGAAGAGATTAGTTTATCTTGGCTTCATTGTCAGCATGGACATTGTGGGCTGAAGGGTCTGCTCATGTACTGTACTGAACTCAGATCTTTAAACTGTTAGTTCAGGCCCCAGGATTACCAGCCGTGTTACATATCTGGTGTATCGCTATTGGACCTGTGGGCTGGCCCGGCCCAAATGTGTAGGAAGGAGCTGCAGGTGTTAATTTGCACTGAAGATAGACACAAGATGCTGGAGTAACTCAGCTGGCCAGACAGCATCTCTGGATAAAAGGAATAGGTGACGTTTCAGGACAAACCTTTTCTTCAGACTCGACCAAATGTGTCAATTTTTCTCATACCTCTATCAAAATCTCTTCCATATTTCATTCACCATAATTCCTCGACTCTACCGGAAGATAAATTTACCTGGATTAATTAGCTTCAGCATCTGTTTCCACAGGTTGAACTGAAAGGGGCCGCTGATATCATCTTGCCTGAGGTCAATGGAAACTCTGGCGGGTCTCTGGAACTGCATGTTTTCACACCTGTGTTGGAAATAAGAAGTATCGCTGAGATGTAAAAGTAGAATGATACACCCTATCTATGATCTCATTTTATATACGTATCAGCACTGCCCGCAACTTCTGACTGTTCACAGACCACTATGCAAGACTGAGGTCTTAGGGAAATGTGAACAACATATATGAGAAATATATAAATCAAGTTATTCTATGCGTTGATTGGGGATAGTTATTGACCACGGTGTATCAAGGAGGCATTTTCAGTTTTTTTTTAAATAGTATTCTGCAAGGACTACCTCAGCAAGCAAATGGAGACCTCAACCAAAAAGCAGGACTTCTGATAGTATTGTACTCCCTGTACTGCATCCCAAATCCTGGACACTCCACTCGTCACTTTAATTTCATGTTTCATGTATCTTGTGTTTTATGACAGTTGGCGGACCAATTTCCCTCCTGGGATAAATAAAGTGCTATTGTATTGTATATCTCATCCCTTGCACATGAGACATTGGTTTCTATTATCCATTGCTTCACAGCCACTAGCTATTAACCTTCTCCAATGGGTAATGGATATTCCTCCTGATCTGTGTGTGTTAGAGGAATTAAGTGTGAAGATTTTGTTGAGGGTGTGGAAAAGATGTACAATAACAGTGACTTGGTTACATTGATTAGAAGGACTGGAGCCTCGGGGGCTTCCCAGGTAATGGGCAGGATAGGAGAGAGAAGCAGCGTTTTCCCAGTCTTTCCCAGTATTGATGAAGGGTTATTGACCTGAAATGTTGTCCCTGTTTCCCCATCTTTGGATACTGATTGATCTGTTGAGTTCTCTGAGCAGTTCTTGTTTCTCCAATTGAATTTTCTCCAATCGTAGGTAATTACCCTCCCTACTGCCTCTCTCTTCTCCGCACCCAACCCAGTACATCCCATTTCTCCCCCTATTCTTGGCAACACAATGGATAGAGTGGTAAACAAAGCATGTTATATGCTTGTTTTCATTGGTCAACTCATTGTGCATGAGTCGTTGCATTTAGTTCATTGTCACATTGTACTGAAGTTCAATGAAAAGCTTTTCTTGCATGTTAACTAGTCAGCAGAAAAACAATAGATGATTATAAACGAGCCATCCACAGTGTAGATACATGATAATAGGAATAATGTTTAGTGCAAAATAAATTCCAGTCGTGAAGTCATGATGCAGCTTTATTAGACATTTGTTAGGCCGCATATGGAGTATTGCATGCAGTTCTGCTCATCCCTTTACCCAGAAGATATGGAGGCTTTGGAAAGGTTTATCGGAATGATACCTGGATTAGGTGGTATTTTCCATAGCCGTTTGACAGACTTGGATTATTTTCTCTGGAACATCAGAGGTTAAGGGGAGACCTAATAGAATTATATAAAATTATGAGGAGCATACATACATTAGACAGTGAGAACCCTTTTTCCAGGATGTAAGTATCAAATACTGGAGGGCAGTTTTAAGGAGAGAGGGGCTAAGTTTAAAAGAGATCCGCGGGACAAGTTTTTTTTGCACACAGAGGGCGGTGAGTGCCTGGAAAATGCTGCCTGGGGCGGTGGTGGTCGCAGATACGGTGGTGGTATTGAAGAGACTTTTAGATATACAGGAAATGGAGGGATATGGATTATGTGCAAGCAGATAAGGGTTCGTCTTGGCATCATGTATGGCATAGACATTGTGGGCTGAAATGTCTGTTCATCCATCTAGATCCCACCCTTTTGCTTTGCATTTCACCCATCTGCTCTTCTTATCTGACACATGTTTGTTGCCTTTTATATCTTGAGCCTGTGTCACTTATTCCACTGCCAATTAACCCCCCCACCCCAACTGTATCTACCTATCACTCGCCAGGCTTTGTCCCGCACACTACTCCTTCTCAGCTTTCTCCCTGCTACTACAATCACTATGAAGAAGGATCCCGACCTGGAATGTCACCTGTCCATTCCCTCTACAGATGCCGCTGAGTTCCTCCACCACCCTGTGTTTTGCTCAAGATTTCAGCATCTGCATTTCCATGTGTCTCCTCTTTACGTTCTGGATTTCCAGCCCCTACAGTTTTTTGCTCCAATTAACCAAGTAATCAGTCACTTTGCAAGGCATCTGTATGCAACAATGCAAAGGACTACAGGTGGAATGAGTTGCTTTACTGAATATATAATTGTCTGCCAAATATGGACAAGAGATCCCTTACCGGCCAAGAATATTTTTAATATCCTGAAAGAGAGAAGAAGATTGTTTTAGTTTTAGTTTTTAGTTGTGGAGATACAGCACAGAAACCGGCCCTTCGACCCACCGAGCCTGCACCGACCTGCGATCCCCGCACATTAACACTATCCTGCACACACTAGGGACAATTTATATTTAAATCAAGCCAATTATCTACAAAATTGTACGTCTTTGGAGTGTGTGAAGAAACCGAAGATCTCTGAGAAAACCCACAGACGTAACGGGGAAAATGTACAAACTCCATACAGACAGTACCCGTAGTCAGGATCGAACCCGGGTCTCTGGTGCTGTAAGGCAGCAACTCTATCGCTGCACCACGGTGCTGCCTTTTATTACAACATTGCATTCCATCTGTCGGAAACTTAAACAATGGCAAAAATGCATTTCCTATTTTATTGAGTAAAAACTGCGTTTTGACTTTCCACTGAGTCACAAAATGTGGACACAGAATACATTCAATACCGAACTAATAATGCAAAATTCAACAGTGGCTCTCTCATCAGAAGCCTGTTGATATATTGCATAGATGGGTTTAGTTTAGTTTAGGTATACAACACGGAAATAGGCCCATTGCCTCACAAAGCCCATCCTGATCATCGATCACCCAATTGCATCAGTTCTAAGTTATTCCACTTTCCCATCCACTCCCTACATACTATTGGCAATTTTACAGAAACCAGTAAACCTACAAACCCCCACAACTTTGGGTTGTGGGAGGAAACAGGAACACCCGGAGAAAACCCACCTGGTCACAGGGAGAACATGCAAACTCTGCACAGATAATGCCCAAGCTCAAACAGCTTAAGGTAAATGGACAAGCACATCTGGTCAGGCAGCATCGGTGGCAAGAGCAACGCAGAGTTAATGTGTAGTTTAGTTTAGTTTAGAATTACAATGCGGAAACAGGATCTTCAGCCCACTGAGTCCGCACCAACCAGCGATCCCCGCACATTAACACTATCCTACTGGGGACAATTTACACTGATACCAAGCCAATGTTCACGTTAATAATGTTAACTCTGTTTCTTTCTTCACTGTTGTGGACCTGCTAAATATCAGCAATATTTTAGGTTTCTATTTTTAATTTTCTGCATTTGCTTGTCAACCACAGCTTGCCTAGTGTGAAGGGGGCACAATTCTTATTTTTACATAGTACACAGTACACAGTACACAGTGGTGGGTACCTTGAATGCACAGCCAGAGGTGGTTTATTAGTTTAGTTTAGAGATACAATGCGGAAACAGGCCCTTCAGCTCACCGAGTCTACACCGATCACCGATCCATGCACATTAACACTCCCTACACACACTAGGAACAATTTATAATTTTACCAAGCCAATTAACCTACAAACTGTGCGTGAGGAAACTGAAGATCTCGGGGAAACCCACGCAGGTCACGGGAGAATGTACAAAGTCCGTACAGACAGCACCCGTCTTCAGGATGGAACCCGGGTCTCTGGCGCTGTGAGACATTCGTGCTGCCGCTGCACCACCATGCTGCCATAGGTGGTGGTGCACGTTGATAAAATAGCAGCATCTAAGTGGCGTTTAGATAGGCACATGGATATGCAGGGCATGGAGGGATATGGATCATGTACAGACTGAAGCGATTAGTTTAGCTTGGAATCATATTCAGCTGCGAAATTGTGGGTTGAAAGGTCAGTTCCTGTGCTATGTCCCAAGTTCTATGGTCTATTAACAGAAAAACCGACTGTTAAAATTGAAGCTCACAGATCTATGAGGAAATGGTTCTTTGGTGCAGTGAACCTCTATTATTTCACGTTCTCACTATTTGGAAATCCTGATGCATCCAATTTGCCACATCACGTGCTGATTTCCCTGTTCCTTTTAACGCACCAGGATCTTAGTCACCATTGATAGACACAAAATGTTGGTGTACCTCAGTGGGACAGGCAGCATCTCTGGGGAGAAGGAATGGGTGATGTTTCGGATCGTGACCCTTCTTCAGATTGAGTCAGGGGAGGGGGGAGATACAGAGATAAGGAAGTGTAAGGTGTGTGAACGAGACATCAAAGGGGGTGATCAAGGAACATGTCGAATAGATCATTGTTAGCTAGGAGATGGTAACAACAAAGCAAACAGAGATAACATGTAATCAGGGAAAATCAAACTGGTCGGAGTTCTGGGAAGGGGGAGGGGTGGAGAGAGAGGGAAAGCAAGGGTTACTTGAAGTTAGAGAAGTCAAACTATCTTTGGTTTAAACTAGCATCTGCAGTTCCTTCCTACTCTTAGTTGCCATTCTTCCTTTAGCATTCCGCTGCTAAATGTCCACACTTACAGAACAGCATAATACTGGAGCAGGCCCTTTGGCCCACAATGTCGGTGCCAAACTTGATGCCAAGATAGACTAATCTCATCTGCCTGCATGTGACCATGACGTGCCTGTCTAAAAGCCCATAAACACCAGTATTGGACCTGCATCCACCACCACCACCCCTGGTCGTGCATTCCAGGCACCAACCACCCTCGCTTGTCCTGCACATCTCCTTTACATTTTGTCTCCTCACCATAAAGCTATGCCCTCTAATCTTTCATATTTCCACCGTAGGAAAGGTTTCTGACCCTCCACCCTTTGGCTCTCTTGACTTTATCTACTTCCATCAGGTCTCTCCTCAACCGGCAGTCCAGAGAAAACTATTCAAGTTTGTCCATCCTCGTCGGATACTAATTCCCTGTAATCCAGGCATCATTCTGGTAAACATCTAGTGCATTCTCTCCAAGGCCTCTACATACTTCTTATATTATGGTGTCCAGAACTGCACACAGTACTCCAAATGAGGTCTAACCAAAGTGCTAAAAATCTGCATCATGTCTTCCCGACACTTCTACTCAATGCCCAACTAGTCTTTTCCTTTTCACTGGATTGCAGAGCTTGGGTCTGATGTGATTCTGTGTGCTGATTGTGTCTATAAGCTTGTGATGGTGCAGGAATCAAGATTTTCGTTGTATCTGTCCTTCACTCTACATATTCATATGACAATAAACTCAATTTGACTTAACTAGTCTCACTTAAAACTCACCTGGGCCCCACTCCCCATCCATGCTTCCTTGAAACTTGCCTCGTTCTGCTTCTAGTGCTCTGTTTAAAGGTACCTGGTTAACTGGAACAGACACAAAAATCTGGAGTAACTCAGCGGGCGAGGCAGCATCTCTGGAGAGAAGGAATAGGTTTTGGGTCGAGACCCTTCTTCAGACTGAGTGGCAGGGGAAAGGGAAACGAGAGATGTGGAAGGTACATAGAAGAAATGAATGAAATATATGCAAAAATCAACGATGATCAAGGAAAGGTGTAGCCCACAAAATTCCATTGTCGTCTCTGGGGTCGGTGATAATGTGTTAACGGGAATGTTATTCTACATATCATCTAAAAAAAAGCGATGATTTAAAACAGTGCAAAACACAAAGTGCCTGAGGAATTCAGCAGATCATGCAGCATCTGTAGAGGGGGAAAGGATACATGATGAATTGGGTCGGGACCTCCTCTAGACTGACTCAGACTTAATTAGTGTACATAGTGCTGTTATAACTCATCAGATCAAGCAGCATGTTTGATGGAGCTTGACCTGCTGAGCTATTCTAGAACTTTGTATCCTCTTGTGGAAACCAGCATCAGCAATTTCTTGTTCCGAAGTGTGTTGGAGTATTAATGAATACGATCCAAGAGTCTAGAAAAGCTGCTATATTGGTTTAGGTTTAGATATAGAATGCGGAAATAGGCCCTTCCGACCACTGAGTCCGCGTCTACCAGCGATCCTCGCACATTGACACTACTCTACACACACTAGGGACAATTTACATTTCTACGAAGCCAATTAACCTACAAACCTGCACGTCTTTGGAGTGTGGAAGAAAACTGAAGACCTCGGAGAAAACCCACGCGGTCACTGGGAGCATGGACAAACTCCGTACAGACAGCACCCATAGTCGGGATCGAACCTAGGCCTCTGGCGCTGTAAGTGCTGTAAGGAGGCAACTATACCGCTGCGCCACCGTGCCACCCATTCTGGGACTGGTGCTGCCAAAGTTCTGAATGTGGACTGATGGAGTTCTCTACTCTACATTGGGTTTTAGAATCTGAATGGTAATGACATCATGTTTCCCATGTAAACAATAGACAATACCTGCATAAATTCTGCATCTTCTAGACACAGTTTTCCTTGCATGTCTGAGATTGCTTGCTTAAGTGATGCATGCTGTTCGGAGATTTTCTTCAGATTTTCATCTTTTTGTTGCAATATGGCATTTTCCTTTTGCTCCAGTTTTGTTTTCAGCTTTTTCTCTTCCTGGTGCAAAAACTGGTGCAGTTCTTTGAACTTACATTCAATGTCCTTCTGCAGAGCCGCAGATTCTTTCTGATGGAATAAATAACAGGTGCATTTACCCAGTGCAAGGTGAGAAGTGCATGGGTCGTGGAGCATAGAACAGAAAACAGTACAGCACAGGAACAGGCTCTTTGTTCCACAATGCCACAGCTGAACATTATGTTAGGTTAAAATTGAAAACACACACCTCCAGATTCAGGGACAGTTTCTTCCAGCTGTTATCACACAACTGAACCATCCTCTCACTAACTAGAGAGCGGTTCTGACCAACCATATACCTCATTGGCGACCTTTGAACTATCTTTAATTCAACTTTACCCTTCTTTTTATTTTAGAGATACAGCGTTGAAACTGGGTCTTTACCCCATCAAGTCTGTGATGACCAGTGATCACCCATACACTAGCTCTATCACACACACTGGGGACAATTTACAGAAGCCATTTAACCTACAAACCTGCACATCTTTGGAATGTGGGAGGAAACATATTTAAGGTGATAGGAACAAGTTTAAAAGAGATGTGCGGTGCAAGTATTTTTATTTTCGCAAAGGGTGGTGAATGTTTGGAATGTGCTGTTGTAAGGGGGGGGGAGGGGAGGTGGTTGAGGCAGATACGTTAGTGGCAGTTAAGAGGCTGTTGGGCAGGCAAGTGAATGGTGGGATATGGATGATGTGCAGGCAGATAAGAGTTGGTCCTGTCATTATGTTTGGCAGATATTGTGGGCCAAAAGGCCTATTCCTATGTCCCATGTTCTAGGATGGTGATGATTTGACACCGTGGTGCAGATTCAGTCTCCTTGTTTACAGAAGGCAGTGTTGAAAAGGTTCATTAACTTGACTCATCATTAAAAGGAGTTGTATTATATGGGAAGTGAATAAGATTCTGAGTTGTTGACAGGATATGTTGTAGGAAGGAACTGCTGATGCTAAACCAAAGATAGACACAAAACACATTTCCTTATCTCTGCATCTCCCCTGATTCAGTCTGAAGAAAGGTCTCGACCCCAAAACGTCACCCATTCCTTCTAACTAGAGATGCTACCTGTCCCACTGTGTTACTCCAGCATTTTGTGTCTATCTTGTTGACAGGATGCTTCATCTAGTTGGGACAATCTAGAACAGAAGGTATAGATTTGGCCAATGGCTTTACCAACTGAAGGGAATAAAGAAATAAATCTGAGGAATGAGCCTGAAGAAATGTCCTGATCCGAAAAGTCGCCTATCCATTCCCTCCACTGATGCTGCCTGATTCCCTGAGCTCCTCCAGCACTTTGTGTTTTGTTCAAGATTCTAGCATCTGCAGTTCCTTTTATCTCCAAGGCGAAAGAGAAGGATTTTTGTTTGCTCAAAGGTTTGTGAGTCATCGATGGATTGATGTAATAGAGAGAAGTCAAAAGTTATGACTAGAAAAGCGGGCAGGCTTGATGGAGCACATGGAGACACAAGGAAGTACAGATGCTGGAAAGTGCTGTAGGAAATATACATTGCATGGGTTCCAATGAAAGAAAGCTCAATGAATAGAGAATTGGCTTCATGGAAGGAAGGAGAGGGTGATGGTGGAAGGTTGCTTTTCAAACTGGAGGCCTGTGACTAATGGTGTGCCTTGGGGTTCGGTGCTGGACCCATTGCTGTTCGTCATTTATAGCAAAGATATGGACGAGAACATACATGCAGAGGGGAAAGATTTAATAGGAACATGAGGGGTAACTTTTTTACGCAACGGGTGGTAGATGTATGGAAGTAATTGCCTGAGGAAGTTGTGGAGGCAGGCACCATTGCAACGTTTATGAAACATTTAGACAGGTACATGGATCAGACAGGTTTAGAAGGATATGTGTCAAACACAGGCTGGTGGTACTAATGTAGATGAGACATGTTGGTCCGTGTGTGGAAATTGGGCCGAACGGCCTGTTTCCACGCTAAATGACTCTATGAACTGATCGGTTCAGGAGCATCTGTGAAAGGAATGGACAAACAGCCCAAAACATTGCTTATCCATTCCCTCCAGAGATGCTGCCTGAACCACTGCATTACTACAGCAATTTGTGTTTTGATGGAGCACTTGTCTGACTCCTGCTCCTTTCCTACGCTTCTCATGTTGTGTGGTTGGAGAAAACATCGGCCCTTTCAATGAAGGCACAAGAAACTAAGGATGGTGGAACCTTGAGCAAATGATCATTGTAATTTTTGGCATGGAATCGGAGAAAACAAAATATAACAACAGATCAATTTTATAATGGAGTGAAAGGCACAAAAAATAAATATTGACCTGGTGCTAGATTGTGTCAATGTCCCACATACATGACATTGGACCGCAACACTAGTTTTTACATTAACTGTTTGGTTTCCCATCTCAACTTTGCTTTGGTGTGGGACCTTTAAACGGATCTTCTTACCTTCAGTTTATTTACATCTTCCTCTTCTTCATCCACACTTTTACAGATATCAACCATTTGTTCATTAAGGGACTCTATTTCTTTCCGTACCATTCCCTGGAACAGAGATATTCGCAAATAAAGTCACTTTGGTCTCCTGAAAAAGACAACATTTTTAAAGTCTGTTGTCAATGATCTGGAAGTTCAACCCCAATTATAGTTTGACTCAGCTGGTAGAGCAGCCTCACAGCTCCAGCGATCTAGTTTCAACCTGGTTTGTCCACGTGGCTTTCTCCGTGTGTGGATTACACCCATTTGCTCGTAATTTTTTCCATGTCCCATAAAACAGGCAATCCGGAATGTTTCCAATGACTCTAACCAATTTCTACAGATGCATCCTAGAAAGCATCGTATTAGAATGCATCACAGCTTGGTTTGGCAACTGCTCTGCCCAAAACTGCGAGAAATTGCAGAAAGTTGTGATGTAGCCCAGTCCATCATACAAACCAGCCTCCCCCTCATCGACTCCATCGATACCACACTTCCTCAGGAAAGCAGCCAACATAATCAAGGACTACTTCCTCCCCAGTCATTCTCTCTTCTCACCTGTTCCATCAGTCAGAAGATCCAAAATCTTGAAAGTGTGTATGACTTTCAGGATTAGCTTCTCCCCTGCTGTTATCAGACTATTTAACAGACTATTATAAGCTATTGGTGTGGTCCCGATCACCCAATCCATCTTCTTGTAAAGTTTACATTTAAAAAAAATCTGTACTTTCTCTCTAACTGCAGCATTATACTCAACACTGTTTAGTTTTCTCTTTGCACACCTGGTATACATGTCTATGGGTTGATTGTACTAATAAATGGCATGACTTGCTTGGATAGCGGGCTGAGCAAATCTTCGCTGTATCTCAGTACACTTGGGAATACAAAACCAATACCAAGGGTGATTGTGTTCTGTTTGGTAGTTTAAGAGGACACAGTAAATTGCCCCGAGCATACAGGTGAGCGACTGAATCTGGGTAAAGTTGATGGGAAAGTGGAAGGAATAGATTACAGGGAGAATTATTGGGAAATAAGGTCGCTCTCTATGCTGGCGTAGACAGTGGGCTGAAATAGCCTTCACCTATATCACAAGGATAAACAGAATTGGAATTTGGTAGTGGTTCATTATTGTTATGTGTACTGAGATGCAGTGAAAATCTTGTGTTTGTGTTCCATGTAAACACATCAGGTAAAACTATACATGAATACAATCAAACAAGTACAACAGTAAGAGCGAAGAGAAAATACCAGAGTGCAGAATATAGTTCCCAGCAATGGAGCATATCAGTTCCATAGAAAAAGTCCAATGTCCGCCATGAGTTAAGTTGGAGAATTGGGACTGTACTCTGGCTTAAGACAGGATCTTCCAGAAGTATGGTAAATATGACAGGGGAAGAAGCTGTTCCTGAGTCTCGCTTTATGGACTTTAAAGCTTCTGTATCTTCCGCCTGATAGGAGCGGGGAGAAGAGGGAGTGACCAGGGTGTAAAAGGTCCTAGATTTTGTTGGCTGTTACCCCGCAGCAACGTAGATGGAGTGTCATAGTCATAGAATCTTGCAGCGTGGAAACAGGCCGTTCGGCCCAGTTTTCCCTCACCAGAACTAGTCGCACCTGCTTGCGTTTGGCCCACATCCCTCTAAACCTGTCCTATCCATGTACCTGTCTAAATGTTTCTTAAATGTTGCGATAGAACCTGGATCAACGACCTCCTCTGGCAGCTCATTTCATGCACCTACCACCCATTGTTTGAAAAAGTTACCCTATCTTTCCCCCTCACTTTAAACCTATGTCCTCTGGTTCTCGATACCACTACTCTGGTCACGAGACTGTGTGCATCTACCCGATCTATTCCTCTCATGATTTTGTACACCTCTATAAAATCACCCCTCATCCTCCTGCGCTCTGAGGAAAAGAGTCCTAGCCTGCTCAGATTCTCCCTAAAGCGGAGGCCCTCGAGTCCAGCCAACATCTTCATCAATCTACTCTGCACCCTTTCCAACTGTGTATGGTGGGGAATCTGGTCTGGATGATTGCCTGGGTGACGTCCACAACTCTCTGCAATTTCTCGCTGCTTCAGGCAGAGCTATTCCCAAACCAAGTACCAATGCGTCCCGAAAGCCTGATTTCTTCAGTGCATCTGTAGAAGTTAGTAAGAGCCGTTGGAGACATGCTGGATTGCTGAGGAAGTAGAGGAATTGGTGTGCTTTTGTGGCTGTAGCTCCAAAGTATTTGGTCAAGGACAGAATTTGCATTCATAATTATAATAACAATTTAAAAAATGGGTGAAGAGAGAAGAAAGGTGTAATCTAAGAATATAAGAGATTGGAGCAGATTTTGATAACATGGCTCCCTGTGTCCTTCACCTGAGCACCACCCACTTCCCTTCCCGATTCTCAAGATCCTCGTCTCTCTTCGGGGCAAATATCTCTTGAACGTATTTAATGACCTTTACTCCACAACTCTCTGCAGTAGACTATTCCAAAGATTCACCATCCTCAGTGGAGAAGTTTCTCCTCTTCTCCGTCTGAAAAGAGGAACTGCTTATTCTTGAATAACGACCCTGTTTTTAGATTTTAAATCATCTTCTCAACATCTGTCTTGCCCCTCATAACCTTCCATGTTTCAACAAGGTCACATCTCATTCATCGAAGCAGCAATGAATACAGACCAAACCTGCTCAACCATTACTCATAGGGCAAACACATCATTGGAGCAATCAAACAAATATGCATTATCTGGGCTGCCTTCAATGCAAGTTATCCTCTCCATAAAGGGCCTGTTTCCCTGCTGTATCTCTAAACTAAACTAAACTGCAGATGTTAGAATCTTGAGTAAAACACTGCTGGAGGAACTCCGTGGGTCAGGCAGCATCTGGGGAAAGAACTAACAGATGGATTTACAGGTTGGGTCTCAAGAAGGGTTCAGAATGTTGTCTCTATTAGAGGGCATTACCTATAAGTCAAGTCAAATCAAGTCACATTTATTTATATAGCACATTTAAAAAACAACCCTCGTTGGCCAAAGTGCTTTACATTTGTTATAAGAATAATATAAACAAACAAACTACATACATATATACATATAGCCCTCGCTCAGAGGACGTCAAGAAAGGCTTGGGAGTATAGATAAGTTTTTAGTCTTGACTTAAAGGAGTCGATGGAGGGGGCAGTTCTGATGGGAAGGGGGATGCTGTTCCACAGTCTAGGGGCGGCAACCGCAAAGGCGCGGTCGCCCCAGAGCTTATGCCTAGACCGCGGGATATTCAGCAACACCAAGTCGGCCGATCTGAGGGACCTCGAGTTGGAGTGGTGGGTGAGAAGAATTTTAATGTAGGTGGGGGCAAGCCCATTGAGGGCTTTGTAGACCTAGAGGGGGATCTTGAAATGTATACGGAACTGCACAGGGAGCCAGTGGAAAGAGGCCTGGATCGGGGTGATGTGGTCCCTTTTTCGGGTGCCCGTCAGGAGTCTCGCTGCGGCATTTTGGACCAGTTGCAGGCAGGACAGGGAAGATTGGCTAATGCCAGTGTAAAGGGAGTTGCGGTAATCTAGGCGGGAGGAAATAAATGTGTGGATGATCTTTTCGAGGTCATCAAAGTGGAGGAATTGTTTTATTTTAGCTATCGTCTGAAGCTGAAAGAAGCTAGCTTTTACCACGGCATTGACTTGTTTGTCAAATTTCAGTGCTGAGTCAAATCTCACGCCAAGGTTTTTGACGTGAGGTTTGAGTAGTGGGGTAAGGCTTCCAAGGCTGCCTGCTATCATTTTGATTGAGTCCGAGGGGCCGAGAAGGATGACCTCAGACTTAATCTCGCTTAGTTGGAGGATGTTCTGGGCCATCCAACACTTTATATCCTCGAGGCAGCGGGTAAGGTTAAGCAGATTTGATTGGTTTTTGGGCTTCAGGGGGAGATAGAGTTGTGTATCATCTGCGTAGCAATGGAAGGAAATGCCGTGCCTTTCAATGACTTGGCCTAAGGGGAGCATATACAGGGAGAAGAGAATGGGGCCAAGGATGGAACCTTGTGGAACCGCACAGCAGAGATTAGCTGGGGTGGAGAAAGAATTGCCTATGTTAGTGGAGAAACTCCTACCTTTGAGGTAGGAGATGAACCAGCTCAGGGCAGTGCCATCAATACCAACCCCGTACCGGAGACGGTCAATTAGGATGGTGTGGTCGACAGTATCAAATGCTGCGCTGAGGTCAAGAAGGAGCAGGATTGCACAGTCGCCGGAGTCAACAGTGAGCAGTAGGTCATTGAGTACCTTCAACAAGGCAGACTCTGTACTGTGGTGAGCCCTGAAACCTGATTGGAAAGTTTCCAAGTAAGGCATAAGTTGACTTAAAATTACCTTTTCAAGGGCTTTTGAGTGGAAAGGCAGTTTAGAAATGGGTCTCTCGTTGCTTAGCAAGGTGGGCTCGAGGTTAGGTTTTTTCAGGAGTGGCTGGACCACCGCATGCTTGAAGCAGGTAGGTACAGTGCCAGTGGCCAGAGAGCTGTTGAAGATGGCGAGGATGCTGGGACCAGCTGTTGTAATTATGTCCTTTCGGAGGGCAGAGGGGACAGTGTCGAGGGGGCAGGTAGTAGGTTTCATGGTGGTGATCAGTTTTACAATGGAGGGTAGAGTAACGGGTTGGAAACAATCTAATTTTGAAGAGCAGACCAATGAGACAGCCAGGTCACGGGTGGGAGGGGAAATATTTGTTCTTATGTTATTTACCTTGCTGGTGAAAAATGTAGTAAATTCCTCGCACTTAGCAGCGGTTGTGGCTGAGGAGCGGTTGTTTTCTCCAGAATGTCAGGGGGTGAAGGGAGACCCCATAGATGTTTATAAAATTATCAAAGGCATAGACAATCACAACATTTTCACCACAAAAGGTAGGAAATGTCAAAGACTAGAGGCATTACTTTTAGGTGCAAGTTTTATGGAGATGTGCAAGGCAGATATGAAAATGGCTTTTAGGAGTTTTTTTGATACACACATTAATATGGGGAAGGACATGGATCATATGCAGCAAGAGATTTGTGGATGTAACCCAGTCCATCACAGAGACCACTCTCCCCACCATTGACTCAATCTATACTTCAAGCTGCTTCGGAAGAGCAGCCAAATTAATTGAGGACCTTTCCAAGCCTGGTCATTCCTTCTGCTCCCTGGTCCTGTCAAGCAGAAGATTCAGAACCTTGCAAAAATGCACCTTCAGAGTCAGAAACAGCTTCTTCCCCTCTTATTAGACTTCTGAATGGTCCTTTCAAAATCTATGCAACAAACCTGATTTTCTATCCTACATTATTGCAGGCATTGGATCTTTTCTGTGGAACTGTTACATTGTTTAGTTTAATTTAGTTTAGTGATACAGCGTGGAAACAGGCCCTTCGGCCCACCAAGGCCACGCTGATCAGCGATCCTTGTACACAGGAGGGACAATTTACAATTTTTACTGAAGCCAAATTAACCTACAAACCTGTACATCTTTGGTGTGTGGGAGAATGTACGAACTCAATACAGACAGCACCTATAGTCAGGATTGAGTCTGGGTCTCTGGCGCTGTAAGGAAGCAACTCTACCGCTGTGCCACCATGCCACCCCTGATTGTAATGCTGAGAAACTGTATTCTGCACTGGATTTTCCTCGTGTTTGGCTTGATTCTATTCTTTTATAGTATTATCTGATTTGACTAGATAAGCACGCAAACAAAAGCCTTTCACCGTACTTTGGTCCGTGTGTCAATAATAAACCAGAGAGGATTAGTTAAACAGCGTCATGGTCAGCACAGATATTGTGGGTCAAAATGCTTGTTCCTGTGCACTATTTTTCTATGTTCTATGAAACTGTGAGCTGAAGGGTCAGTTCTTGCCCTGTACTTTTCTATATTCTATAACATTGTGGGCTGAAGGGCCTGCTCTTCTGCCGCGCCTTTCTATGTCCAACGACACTGGGGGCTGAAAGATCTGCACCTGTGCTGTACTTTCCTGTAAAAGACACAAAGTGCTGGAGTAACTCAGCGTATCGGGCAGCATCTCTGGAGAACATGGATAAGAAACCGAATCAGCAACATCGTAGTAGATTAGGTTTGGGGAGGTCTCTCTCACCTCTCTCTGATGTGAACCTCTCTCTCACTTGGAAAGTCTGTTTGGGTCCCTGGAAGGAGGTGACCTTTCTATATTCTTTGACATAGTGGGTTGTAGGGCCTATTTATGTGCTATATTTTTCTACATTCTATGACACTGCGGGCAAAAGGGCCTGTTCCTGTGCTGTATATTTCTGTTATATAACACTGTGGGCCAAAGGGCCTGTTTCTGTACTATAGACAATAGACAATAGGTGGAGGAATAGGACATTTGGTACTTCGAGCCAGCACCGCCATTCAATGTGATCATGGGTGGTCATTCACAATCAGTACCCCGTTCCTGCCTTCTCCCCATATCCCCTGACTTCGCTATGTTTAAGAGCCTTGTCTAACTCTCTCTTGAAAGTATCCAGAGAACCGGCCTCCACCACCCTCTGAGGCAGAGAATTCCACAGACTCACCTCACTCCAGGTGTGGTCTCACTGGGGCCCTGTACAACTGCATCTGTATTGAATACTGCTCTGTATTCTACGGCACTGTGAGCCGAAGGGCCTGTTCCTCTGCTGTATTTATTAGAGAAGATAGACACAAAATGCTGGAGTAACTCAGCGGCTCAGGCAGCATCTCTTGAGGGAAGGAATTGTTGACATTTTGGGTCGAGACGACCCATTTTCCCTAGCGACACTGCCTGTCTCGCTGAGTTACTCCAGCATTTTGTGTCTATCTTCAGTTTAAACCAGCATCTGCAGTTCCTTCCTACACACTACGTTTCTAAATTCTATGATACTGTAGGCCGAAGGGTCTGTTCCTGTGCTGTACTTTTCTATATTCTATGACACAGTGGGCCGAAAGGCCTGTTTCTTTACTGTACTGTACTATATTCTATGACACAGTGGGCCGAAGGGCCTGTTCCTGCAATGCACTTTTTTTTTTATAGAAGATCGACACAAGATGCTGGAGTAACTCAGCAGGACAGGGAGCATCTCTGGAGAGAAGGAATGGTTCACGTTTCGGGTCAAGACGACCCAAAACATCTCTCTACCGATACTGCCTGTCCCCCTGAGTTACTCCACCATTTTGTATCTATCTTTGGATTAAACCAGCATCTGCAGTTCCTTCCTACACTGTACTTTTCTATGTTCTATGACACTTTGGGCCACAGGGCCTGTTTCTGTGCTGCACTCTTCTATATTCTCTGACAGTGGGCCGAAGGGCCTGTTCCTGTACTATACTGTTCTACATTCTATGACACTGTGAGCTGAAGTGCATGTTCATGTGCTGTACTATTCTATATTCTCTAACAGAGTGGGCTGAAGGGCCTGTTCTGTGCTGCACTATTCAACAGTCCCCAACAGAGTGGGCCGAATGGCCTGTTCCTGTGCTGTAATGTTTTATGTTCTAAGACACTGTGGGCCGAAGGGCCTGTTCCTGTTCTGTACTTTTCTACAATCTGTGACACTGTGGGCCGAAGGGCCTGTTCCTGTCCTGTACTTTTCTACATTCTGTGACACTGTGGGCCGAAGGGCCTGTTCCTGTCCTGTACTTTTCTACATTGTGACACTGTGGGCCGAAGGGTCTGTTCCTGTACTTTGCTACATTTTGTGACACTGTGGGCCGAAGGGCCTGTTCCTGTCCTGTACTACTCTCTGTGCTACATGCTGGGTGAGGACTGGGTGGACAGAGAGGTCTGTTTCCACCCTGTGGAAGTTTACTGTGAGCGCGGGTTCCTACCTTATAGAGTTCAGCGGCCTCGCCAATCGGGCTGGTGCAGTGGCCCTGGTGATCGCGGGACGTGGCGCAAACCACACAGATCGGCCTCCGGTCATCGCTGCAGTAAACCTTCAGCCTCTCCTCGTGCTCCTGGCAGCGAAGCTCCGTCTGAACCACCGCCTCGTCCAGTCTGAGCTTCATTACATTCTCCACTATGTTGGACACGAACCGGTTGGGTCTGAGCGTCTTCTCGGGCAGCAGCGCCCGGCACTGCGGACAAGTGATCGTCCCTCGCTCCGACTGCCAGTGCCGGACGATGCAGGTCCGGCAATAATTGTGGCCGCAGTCTATCGTTACAGGATCGACAAAGAAATCCAAGCAGATGGGGCAAAGGGCCTCATCTTTCATCGACTGTATCACGTCTATTCGCGCCATTGCTGTCGCCCTCTCCGAGTCCCGGAAAAGCGACGATTTCCGGGTACATTTCTTTGCACAAATCTGCAGATTTCAAGATAGACACAACAATGCTGGAGTAACTCAGCGGGTCAGGCAGCCTATTCTCTACTCCCGAGATGTTACCCGACCCGCTGATTTACTCCAGCATGTGGTGGGGAGAGGGACTGGCCAGTGTTTACCACTTTTTGTCATCTGCTTCATTCCTGGGCGTTCGAGTTGCTGAACCAGGCCGTGATGCAACTGGTCAAAATGCTCTCTACTGTACACTTGCGAAAGCTCAAGAGCATTTGTCGATATAGCGATTCTCCTCAATTTGAAAAAAACCCTAAGGGAAAAAAATAAAACATTTAAAATGTAGTGTGGGTGGTTGCTGGAGTCTAGGCAAATTGGGGAGAATGAAATGAGATTAGTGTAAATGATTGGTACATATTCACTATATCGCTGGAGGCACAAGCTTGAGTGAAATACAAAGTGCAGGAGGAACTCAGAGGGAATAGGCAGGTGATGTTTTGGATCGGGATCTTTCTTCGGACTAGTAGTAGGGAGGAGGGGGTGGGGAAAGCTGAAACTAGAGAGAGGTGGGGGCAGGACAAATCCTGGCATGTGATGGGTGGATACAGGTGAGGGGGAGGGTGTAGATTGACAGATGGGTGGACAAAGGCAAGAGATGAAAAGTAGACAAAAGGGTGTCAGGGAAAATGAGTGAAATGTGAAACCAGAGAGAGGGATATGGATGGAAGGGGAAAGGGGGGAAAATGTGGGTCAGGATGGTGGAGTAATGGATGCAAACTGGGAGTGGGGTCACTGGAAATTGAGGGGGCGGTGGGGGGTGGGGGGTGGGGGGGGGGGGGTCCTTAAAACTGGATAATTTAATGTTCATATTGTTGGGTTTTAAGCTGTCAAAATGGAATATGAGGGGCTACTCCTCCAGTTAGCAAATTGCCCCACTCTGGCAATGGAGGAGGCCCGAGATGGAAAGGTCAGTTTTGGATTGAAGATAGGCACAAAATGCTGGAGTAACTCATCGGGTCAGGCGGCATCTCTGGAGAAAAAGAACAGGAGAAGTTTCGGGTCGAGGTCAGGTTTGGAATGGGAAGGGGAGTTAAAATGGTTCGCAACCGGGAGATCCAGAAGGCTTTGATGGACAGAGTGCAAGTGTTCAATGAAGGAGTTGTATCATTGTGTATGTGTATGTGAATCTGTGTTTGCATTGTTCCATCCCAACCCAGTGCACATTAAGGCCAGACTCCCCTTGGGCCTCGATACATTAGGGGCAGATAGGCTGCTCGGCCCACTGAACTTTTCAAAAGACCAGCACACAGATGAAAGCAGAGACATTTCCTTCAGATTTAAAGAGATTCAGCATGTCACCAAAAACTCAAAATGCAGAGTAACCCAGCAGGTCAGGCAGCACCTGTGGAGGAAAAAGAAAGGTGATGTTTTGGATTGGGACCCTTCTTCATTCCCGACCAGAAGCATCACTCACCTATCCACTCAGTCTACAGATGCTGCCTCACCCATTGAGCTACTCCAGCACTTTGTGTTTTTCTCCAGGGTCCAGTATCTTTAGTATCTTGTATCAAAATGTATATATATATGGACTGTAGAAATGCTCCTCAGTTCAGTTCAGTTTTACTGAGGTACAGGGAATCAGGATACAATAGATTAGATCGTGGCCTGGCACGGCACAATTTCAATACACAGGAACACAAGGCGCTGCAGAGAGCGGTGGAATCAGCCCACTCCATCATGGGCACAGCCCTGCCGTCCATGCAACACATCTAAAAAGATGCTACCATCGGGAAGGAGATACAGGTGCCTGAAGTCCCACACCGGTAGATTCAGGAACACCTACTTTCCTACAACCATCAGATTCTTGAACTGACCTAATCAGACCTCCACAATGGAACACTACAGACCATAAATGTGCTACCATGGAGTTGTTTATCAAATTGTGTTTTGCATTAATGCCTTGTTTTTTTGCAGTCGTTTGCTTTCTTTTAACTGTTGTGTAGAATTTTGTGTAGATTATCTTTGATTTATGATTTTGTGTGTTGTCTGTATAAGTGATGCAAGCTATATCTCACCATTCTTGTGCATATGACAATAAACTTGACTCAATTCGACTTGATCATGGCTGATGTGATTGTAAGGCTAATTCCACATTCCTGCCTTTGCCCATAACTTTTTACCCCTTTATTGAAGTGCTGTTGAGACTTTGCTTCCACTGTGTGGAGCAGCTGATCAAGCTGCTGCCTCATAGTATTAGAGACCTAGGTTTGATCTTGACCTTGGGCGCAGTCTGAGTGGAGTTTGTCGCATAGGTTTCCTCTCACTTCCAAAGGAGTGCAGGTGTGTAGAATAATTGGCCTCTGTGAATTCCAGAGTGGTGCAGCGGTAGACTTTAGAGATGCAGTGTGGAAACTGGCCTTTTGGCCCACCGGGTTCAGCACCAGAGACCCGGTTTGATCGTGGCTACAGGTGCAGTCTGTAGGAAGTTTGTACATTCTCCCTGTGACCGCGTGAGTTTTCTCCGGGTGCTCCAGTTTCCTCCCACATTCTAAAGACGGGCAGGTTTGCAAGTTAATTGGCTTCCATAAATTTCGCTAGTGTGTCGGATATGAACCTGGGATATGAAGCGGTGACCGATGATCGGCATGGAGTATTGCAAGCAGTTCTGCTTGGCCCGATACAGAATGAGGAGGCTATGGAAAGGGTGCAGAAGGGGTTTACCAGAATGATATAATAAAAAGGAACTGCAGGTGCTTGTTTATGCCAAAGATAGACACAAGATGCTGGAGTAACTCAGCATCATGATGCTGCCTGACCCACTAAGTTACTGCAGCATTTTGTGTTTAACAAAATGATGCCTGGCTTAGGGGGGTTTTAGAAACAGGGAAAGGTTGAACAGTCTTGGATTTTTTTTTCTCTGGAATGCCAGAGGATGCAAGGTGAACTGATTGAAGTAAATAAAATGATGGGAAGCATAGATAAGGTTGACAGAACCTATTTCCCAGGTTGCGCAATACCAAATACTAGAGGGTATAGCTTTAAGGTGAGAGGGGCAAAGTTTAAAGGAGATGTTTGGAGCAAGTTTATACACATAGGTCATTGAGTGTCTGCAACACACTTGTTCATCAAAGCCCTGAAGCCTAACCACCCCAGTAATGAATACAGTTTCCATTGCAAAAACACTTCTGGCTGCCCCAATTATTTGCTGTGCCTGCATTTCAGCCTTTTGCAAACCATGTACAAGGAGAATCAACAATAGACACAAAGTGCTGGGGTCGTCAGTGGCTCAGCCAGCATCTCCGGAGAAAAAGGATGTGATGTTTCAGATCGGAAACATTCTAAGCCAATATGTAGAGGAACCAACTAGAGGGCAGGCCATCCTAGACTGGATATTGTGTCATGAGGAAGGATTAGTTAGCAATCTTGTTGTGCAAAGCCTCTTGGGCAACAGTGACCATAATATGGTAGAATTCTGCATTAAGATGGAGAGTAACACAGTTAATTCAGAGACAAGGGTCCTGAACTTAAGGAAAGGTAACTTTGATGGTATGAGACAGGAATTGGCTAGGATAGACTGGCAAATGATACATAAAGGGTTGACGGTGGATATGCAATGGTAAAGATTTAATGGATGGATGAATTACAATAATTGGTCATCCCTGTCTGGCGCAAAGATATAACAGGGAAGGCGGCTCAACCGTGGCTAACGAGGGAAATTAGGGATAGTGCTAAATCCAAGGAAGAGGCATATAAATTGACCAGAGGAAGCAGCAAACTGGAGGACTAGGAGAAATTTAGAATTCAACAGAGGAGGACAAAGGGGTTGATTAAGAGTGGAAAAATAGAGCATGAAAGAAAGCTTGCGGGGAATACAGAAACTGACTGTAAAAGCTTCTTTAGATGTGTGAAGAGGAAAAGATTAGTGAAGACAAATGTACAGTCAGAAACAGGTGAATTTATAATGGGAATCAAGGAAATGGCAGACCAGTTAAACAAGTACTTTCGTTCTGACTTCACAAAGGAAGACACAATCTCCCTGAAATACATGGGGACCGAGGATCTATCGCAGGGGTCGGCAACCTTGTTCTGCATAGGAGCCGGGACGCATGTCTGTGAGCAGATGGCGGGCCATATCTATCACGTGTACACATGGATCCCGCCCCAGATGGCAGGCATCACGTGTTCACAGAAGGTAGACAAAAATGCTGGAGAAACTCAGCGGGTGAGACATGCAAGCATTTTTGTCTACCTTCGATTTTTCCAGCATAGGCAGTTCTTTCTTAAACGGGTTCACAGAAGGTGTGCGGCCGTGCTGGCGACTTTGTGCAGGATGCGGTACAGCCACAGCTCGGCCGCGCTCGGGGCACTCGGGGCGTTGCTGCTCGGGGCGCTCGGCCACTGCTCAGGGCGCTCGACGGGCCGGATGATTACAGGGAAAAAAATCCGCCTGCGGACCGGATGATTTCGGGTTACGGGCCGCAATCGGTCTGGGTTGCCGACCCCTGATCTAGCGTGACGGAGGAACTGAAGGAAATTCACATTAGTCCTGAAATTCTGTTGGGTAAACTGTTAGGACTGAAGACAGATAAATCACCAAGGTCTGATGGTCTGCATCCCAGAGTACTCAAGGAGGTGGCCCTAGAAATCATGGATGCATTGGTGATCATTGTCCAATGTTCGACAGACTCTGCATCAGTTCCTGTGGACTGGAAGGTAGCAAACGTAAATCAACTTTTTAAGAAAGGAGGGAGAGAAGACAGGGAATTATAGACCAGTTAGCCTGACCGTTAGTGGGGAAGATGCTTGAGTCGATTATTAAAGATGTAATAGCAGCGCATTTGGAAAGCACTGACAGGTGACAGTAGAATAGATAAGGGAGAGCCAGTGGAAGTGGAGTGTCTGGGCTTGAAAAAGCCTTTGACAAGTCCCACACAAGAGATTAGTGTGCAAAATTAGAGCACATGGTATTGGGAGTAGGGTATTGACATGAATAGAGATCTGGTTGGCAGACAGGAAGCAAAGGGTTATTTTCAGAATGGCAGGCAGTGACTAGTGGGTTGCCCCAAGGCTCAGTGCTGGGATCCCAGTTATGTACAATATAAACAATTTAGTCGAAGGAATTAAATGTAACATCTCCAAGTTTGTGGATGACACAAAGCTGGATGGCAGTGTGAGCTGCGAGGAGGATGTTATGAGACTGCAGGGTGACTTGGATAGGTGAGTGGGTAGATGCATCCCTTGGATGGGTGAGTAGGCAGATGCAGTATAATGTGGATACATGTGAGGTTATCCACTTTGGTGGCAAGAATAAGAAGGCAGATGATTATCTGAATGGTGTCAGATTAGAAAAAGGGGAGTTGCAACGAGACCTGTGTGTCCTAATACATTAGTTACTGAAAGTAAGCATGCAGGTACAGCAGGCAGTGAAGAAAGCAAATGGCCTGTTGACCGTCATAACAAGAGGAGTTGA
>JAXLNO010003737.1:7500-10000 GCA_038087875.1 Malacoraja senta
GGCCACATAATCACACTTCTTGTGTGCATAAATTAAATTTCGTTTTTGGCAGTCCGATGCAATTTTTGTCGGTAGCTGGTTTTGTTTTTTTAGTTTAGAGATACAGCATGGAAACAGGCCCTTCGGCCCACCGAGTCCTCACCGACCAGCGATCCCTGTGCAGTAAGCACGATCCTACACACTGGGGGCAATTCACAATCTTTACCGAAGCCAATGAATCGACAAACCTGTACGTCTTTGGAGTGTGGGAGGAAACCGGAGCGCCCAGGGAGAATCCACGTGGTCACGGGGAGAACGTACAAACTCATCACAGACAGCACCCGTAGTCGGGATCGAACCTCGGTCTCTCGCGCTGTAAGGCAACAACTCTACAGCTGCGCCACCGTCCACTCATGGCAGTCTGGCCAAGCTGGCCATCGGCGAGTCACGGCGCCAGGCGGAAGGAGGGCTCTGCCCGAGCCGGCTGCCTGCCCCTTTTCCGGGGTTACATCCGTGCCCGGGTGGTGTTAGAGAGGGACTACACCCTGTCCACGGGCGCCCTGGAGGATTTCCGGGACCGCTGGGCACCGCGGAGGGTTGAATGCATCCTTGACAAGGATTGTAACATAGTTGTACAGTAGTTTATTTAGTATATTTGTTTGTCTTGTATTATGGTGGTGGGTTTGATTTTGTTTTATTGTAAATATTATTTTTAATAATTGAACACATTTTTTGATTATTTCTTAAAAACGTTCACTAATGGCATAGTTCAGAGGTTAGAATATAGAAGATACAGGATAGGAAGAGGCCCTTCGGCCCACAATGTCTGTGCTGAACATGATGTCAAGATAAACTTGTTTGCCTGCACGTGATCCATACCCCTCCATTCCCTGCCTATTTAAAAGCCTCTGAAATGCTACCCCTGTGACAGCCCTGTGTAAATAACTTGACCTGCACCTCCTTTAAACTTGCCTCTCTCACCTTAAATAGACACAAAAAAGCTGGAGTAACTCAGCGGGACAGGCAGCATCTCTGGGGAGAAGGAATGCGTGACGTTTCGGGTCGAGACCCTTCTTCAGCCATGATCATATTGAATGGCGGTGCAGGCTCGAAGGGCCGAATGGCCTACTCCTGCACCTATTTTCTATGTTTCTATGTTTCAGACTCACCTCAAGACTATTTCTTCTAATCTTTGTCATTTCCACCTTGGAGATTGTCTACCCTGTCTGTGCCTCTCATCATTATATGTACTCTATCCCGTCTACACTTCACCTCCGGCGTTCCAGAGAAAACAATCCAAGATTGTCCAAACTTTCCTTGTTGCTAATGCCTCCTAATCCAGGAAGTGTTATGATAAACCTCTTCTGTGCTCTTTCCAGAGCCTCCAGGTTGGGACAAGGGACTGGGGAATGTGTCGATATTTGCAGGCTTTCCCTGCCAATGTATTGGCATTTGCAAAGAGCTAATAAGTATACGTGTCAAGACAAGTTTATCGTTGGCAATACAACCTCCCACATAGAAACTAGAACATTACAGTGAAGAGAATGCATCACCAAAGTGGTCGGAATAATTAAAATCACCAACATCTGTTTTTGAGATCTTTCCAGTCAACACCCACCTTATCGTAAATCTTGTATCTAGTATGTCAAACGGCTGCCTAATATAAACTGCCGAGTTATATTTCACAGCACGTGCAATGGGTTTTTCCTTGAGCAGAACATTTTCTAATATAATCCAAGCAACCCCAGTCAGCCCAGATGGGATCAACACCGTTCAAGTACTGCACAGCCTGAGAGAGGCAATGGTGTGCTTAGTGAAGACTAGGATAGGGAGTGCAGACAGTCAAAAGCTTGTTGTGTAGAAAGGAACTGCGGATGCTGGTTTACACTGAGGATAGACACAAAATGTTGGAATAACTCAGTGGGTCAGGCAGCATCTCTGGAGAAATCGTCACCTATTCCTTTTCTCCAGAGATGCTGCCATAACCTGTTGAGTTACTCCAGCGTTGTGTGTCACCTTTTTCCCCAGTGTGGAAATGTCAAAGACCAGCAGACAAAGCTTTAGAGTGAGAGGGGCAAAATTGAAAGGAGATAGGCAGTGCGATTTTTTTTGAACACAAAGAGTTGTGGGTGCCTGGTGCATGCCGTCCAGAGGTGGCGGTTCAGGCAGCTGCAACAGGCTTTTACATTTAATTGAGTTTTTGTTAAGTTTAAAGATACAACCCAGAAACAGCCCTTTGGCCCACTGAGTCCGCATTGCCCAGCGATCCAACACACTAACACCATCCTAGGGACATTTTACAATTTTACCAAGACAATCGACCCACAAACCTGTAAGTCTTTGGCGTGTGGGAGGAAACCGGAGCACCCAGAGGAAACCCACGCAACTCAAGGGGAGAAGGTACAAACTCAGGACAGACAGCACCCGTGGTCAGGATCAAACCCGAGTCTCTGGCGCTGTGAGGCAGCAACTCAACCGCTGCGTTCCCTAATGTGCAGGGAGTGGAGGGATATGGATCACG
>JAXLNO010003737.1:12500-34749 GCA_038087875.1 Malacoraja senta
CTCGTTATCACCTACCCCACAGCCAACCATGGACCATTGTGGGCTCCACTTTTCCTTGATCATCCCTGCAATGTGCATATCTTTCATTTATTTGTTCTATGTACCTTCTGTGTCTCTCGTTTCCCTTTACTCTCATTCTCAGTCTGAAGAAGGGTCTCGACCCGAAACGTCACCTATCCCTTTTCTCCAGAGATGCTGCCTGACCCGCTGAGTTACTCCAGCATTTTGCGTCTATCTCCAGTGATAGCAGGACCCCATTTCGGGTACTTCTCCCCTTGTCCAGCAGATGCTGAAAAGCCGAGTCTCAATTTATCAACATCCTGACTCATTGCAGGATGAGTTTGCAAATTCTGTGTAGGAAGGAACTGCAGATGCTGGTTTAAACAGAAGATAGACACAAAAAGCTGGAGTAACTCAGCGGGTCAGGCAGCATCTCTGGAGAGAAGGAACGGGTGACGTTTCGGGTCGATACCTTTCTTTAGACTGAGAGTCAGGCTAAGAGAAATGAGAGATATAGACAGTGATATAGAGAGATATAGAACAAATGAATGAAAGATTTGCAAAAGGTAATGATGATCAAGGAGATAAGTCTTGTTGAGTCTCATTGTCTGTAACTCGTTTTCACCTAGACCACAGCTAACAATGGCCTGTCTCCCTTCGTTACTTTTCATTGTTACTTTTTGCAAATCCTGTGGTTGTGTGAGCGACCGATATTAAATGCCCACTTGAAATTTAGTTTCCTCTCACAGAGGCAGCCTCATTTGAGTGCACGCCATTCATGAAGCGAACCCACATCTCTTCAAAACATCTAGCATGTTCACAGTGTCAACAGCAAAGAGCCAAAGTGTTTCATTGTTACTTGCAGCAATATAACAAGCCAGTAAATGCAATGCACACTGATAACACCACACAGAGCAGTCCAGCACAAGAACAGGCCCTTCGGCCCATTTGTCTGTGCAAAACATCAGAATCAGAATTAGAATCACACTTTATTCGCCAAGTATGTTTTGCAACATACGAGGAATTTCACTGGCCAGGTCAGTCATACAATAAAAAGCAACAGATCACTCAAAAACACATTTTAACATGAACATCCACCACAGTGACTCCTACACATTCCTCACTGTGATAGAAGGTGAAATAAAGTTCAAGTCTCTTCCTTCTGTTCTTCCTTGGTCGGAGGCCTCGAGACTCGTTGATGGAACGATCTTGACTCCCGTAGCCGGCGGCGTTCGGTCCCTCCGGGTCAAGGCGATCAAGCTCCCGCATCGGGGGGATGTCAGCTCCCCCGCGCGGGCGCTCGAACCTCGCGTCGGGGGCTGTCGAACCTTCGCGACGTTGGAGCTCCCGACTTGGCCTCACCCGAGACTGCGAGCCCTCGATGGTAAGTCCATGGGTGGTCACGGTGGGGAGCGATCCCCAGGCAAGGGATCAGCTCCGATGTTAAGTCCACGCCCCGTAGAAAAAAAACCATAGAACATAGAAAATAGGTGCAGGAGGAGGCCATTCTGCCCTTTGAGCCAGCACCGCCATTCATTGCCATCATGGCTGATCGTCCCCATTCAATAACCCGTGCCTGCCTTCTCCCCATATCCCTTGAGGCCCGCGGTGGGGCTCACGACAGTCCGAGGAGGCTTCCAGCTCCATTGATGGAAGGCCGCAGAGCGCCCGGAGAATGTGATCCAAAAATTAATCACATCTCCGGGAAGGTAAGAGCTTGAAACAAAGTTTCCCCCGTTCCCCTCCCCCCTCCCCCCTCCCCCACATAAAACAAACCGAAGAACATTAAAACAAACTTTTAACACAATATAAAAAAACAAAAGAATGAAAAAACGAACAGACAGCGGCAGGTCAGCCATCTTGATATGATGTCAAGACCAACCCTTCTCTGCCTGCACATGATCCATATGTCTCCATTCCCTGCATATCCATGTGCCTATTCAAAAATCTCTTAAATGTCATCTCTGCTTCCACCACCAACCCTGGCAGCTCGTTCCATAATTGTAACAAGCAAAAATTCTCTATATTAGTAACCCTAATACGAGTGCAAAAGATGCCCCTGAAGTCCTTAGTGCAACCAAAGACAGTCAGGCTATAGTTGATAGTTGAGGTTGGTGTAGTGTTTAATGATGTATCTGTGACACAGTCTGCAACTGTTTTGCCTGATTCTGATTCCCAACGTAAGACTTACCATGACACTATGAGATTTGGATAGGGCAGCTCTCCTACTCAACCACTGTAACCAACGCTACAACTGTCTTCATCCTTGGTTTGGTTGGCAACTTAACGGCGAAACCAATGGCTTCTTCACTGTCATTCACAATGCAAGACAAGTCCATCATGGCTTGCTTATGGGGTGATTGTTGGTCGGCACGGACTCGGTGAGCTGAAGGGCTAGTTCCGTGCTGTATCTCTAACGTCTAAAAAGCCACCTGTGTATATTCTCCAGTGATGCTTACTTTGACCAGTGAGAGTTATTTCATGCAGAAAGCTTCAGTTGTATACTTTGACAGCTTGACTCAGATTCGCTTAGTTTAGCTTAGAGATACAGCATGGAAACAGGCCCTTTGGCCCACCGTGTCCATGCCAACCATTGGCGTGGTTCTATATTATCCCACTTTCCCATCTGCTCCCCGCAGACCTGGGGAAATCTACAGAGGCCAATCGACCTGGAAGCCCGCACGTCTTTGGGATGCAGGAGGAAACCTGAGCACCCGGAGGAAACCCACGCAGACACAGGGAGAAGGCACAAACTCCTTACAGACAGACAGCACCAAAGGCCAGGATCAAACCCGGGTCTCTGGCGCTGTGAGGCAGCAGCTCTACTATCTGCGCCACAGTGCCGCCCTGTAAACATCAACCATAAATAGACCACAAACTCGCCCTCACCTCGCATGAAAAGCAAGCAACACCAATGACCATCACGTATTGGTGGTTATAACTCTGCTGGTCAATTGAAGCTGGAAACAACACAATGTCCTGAGTCACTGTGATGTGGTACAACATGCGCACACTTTAACAGCAGACATCTTTTATCTTCTTATTTTAATTAAGCAGCTGTATTGTTGAACGCAACAGTAGCCCTCCACGCTCTGCATGCAGACATTATAAAAGCACTTACATACTCAGCATCAGTTCAACAGCATTCATTCACTGAAGAAGGGTTTCGGCCCGAAACGTTGCCTATTTCCTTCGCTCCATAGTTGATGCTGCACCCGCTGAGTTTCTCCAGCATTTTTGTGTACATTCGATTTTCCAGCATCTGCAGTTCCTTCTTTAACAACATTCATTCATTCATTGGGGTCACAAGAAACTGCAGATGCTGGAACCCTGAGCAAAAAACAATGTGCTGGAGGAACACAGCGGGGCAGTTGGCAAGAGGGAAACAAAGTGCTGAAATAGCTCAGCATCTCTGGAGAAAAGGGAATAGGTGATGTTTTGGGTTGAGACCCTTCTTCAGACTGAGAGGGCATCCATGTTGAGAATGGACAGACGCCATTTTGTGTCGGGATCCTTCTTCGGATTCATGGGTGGGGCGGGGCGGTGCGCTAAGGCTACCACAGGAATGGACCAGAAACTGATGAAGATGCAGGAACTGCAGATGCTGGTTTACAACAACAAAAAAGACACAAAGTGCTGGAGGAACAAAGTGCTGGACTAATGGATGGCATAGTGGCACAGCTAGTAGAGTCGCTGCCTCAGAGCGCCAGAGACCCGGGTTCGATCCTGACCTCAGGTGCTGCCTATGTGGGGTTTGCACGTTCTCCCTGTGACCGCGTGGGTTTCCTCCAGGTGCTCGGTTCCTCTGTGCAGATGAAAAGATGTGCAGGTTTGTCGGTTAATTGGCCTCTGTAAATTGCTTCTAATGTGTTGGGAAAGTGGGATAACACGGGGCTAGTGTGAATGGCATGGAATCAGTGGGCCAAAGGGCCTGTTTCCATGCTGTATCTCCAAACTAAAGCTAAACTCAGTGGAGAACATGGCTAGGTGGCGTTTCGGGTCGGCACTCTTCTTCAGACTGATTGTGGTGGGGGTGGGGAGGTAGTGAAAGCTGGAAGAGAAGTGAGGGGGGGGGGGAGAACAAAGCCTAACAAGTGATAGGTGGATACAGGTGAGAGGGGGGGGGAGGTGGTTGGACAATGGCAACTTTATGAAGTGCCCTGTCTCTGCACAAAATGGCCGCCGAGCCTGCTCACATAATAGTGGCCACACAAATCAATTCATCGCAGGCACTTATGAACCTCTGCAGGAAGGGTGAAGGCATGCCACACACTTTTATGGCCTCTCATACTTTCTGTGTTGAAAACAAGTTAGTCCTTGATTTACTGAGTCTGGCTGTGAAATTCCACTGGAGTTCTCCTAATGCCCCGTCATCCTTCCAGTCACCATGGAAACCAGGGAAAAATAAAGGGGACATAAAAGTTTGGCCTTGTAATTCAACATGCCCTCAAAGTGACCCAGATGTAGGAGCAAACAACTTCAAGCAGTTAAGTAAATGTTACTGTAAAAGGAAATTAAATCCGGTGTAAAATAGGTCATTCACTTCTGAGGGGAATTAATGATTCTAAAGAAATCTGTATCATTACAGCAGGGCAACGATGACTTAAAGTTTCACTATAACTATGATCTTGTTAAACAATAAAGAAATGATCAGCATTCAGTCTGCAGCAGATGAGAGGTATATGTGAGATGTGCAAGATGGAAGGTGTGTGTGTTTCACCATCACATATTTAACACCTTTATGCTCTTCCATCATCTCTCACAACTTCAACAATTGCGCCGTAGAAAGCATTTTATCGGATACTTCACGGCACGGTTTGGGAACAGCACCATCCAAGAAGTTTGGGGACGCAGCCCAGACCATCACGCAAACCACCTCCCTTCCATTGACTCCATCTACACTTCACGCTGCCTCGGCAAGGCCACCAGCATAATCAAGGACCAGACTCACCCTGGAAAGAGCATAGATCCAGACTCGGGGACAGTTTCTTCCAGCTGTTATCAGGCAACTGAACCAGTCCTATCACCAACTAGAAAGCAGTCCTGAGCCACCTCATTGCTGAACCTTGGAGTATCTTTAATCAGATCTAACTGGACTTTATCTTGAACTAAATGTCAATATACAATAGACAATAGACAATAGATAATAGACAATAGGTGCAGGAGTAGGCCATTTGGCCCTTCGAGCCAGCACCGCCATTCAATGTGATCATGGCTGATCATCCCCAATCAGTACCCCGTTCCTGTCTTCTTCTCATATCCCCGGACTCCGCTATCTTTAAGAGCCCTATCTAGCTCTCTCTTTGAAAACGTCCAGAGAACCCGCCTCCACCGCCCTCTGAGGCAGAGAATTCCACAGACTCACCACTCTCTGAGAGAAAAAGTGTTTCCTCGTCTCCGTTCTAAATGGCTTACTCCTTATTCTTAAACTGTGGCCCCTGGTTCTGGACTCCCCCAACATCGGGAACATGTTTCCTGCCTCTAGCGTGTCCAAACCCTTAACAATCTTATCTGTTTCAATGAGATACCCTCTCATCCTTCTAAACTCCAGAGTGTACAAGCCCAGCTGTTCCATTCTCTCAGCATATGACTGTCCCGCCATCCCGGGAATTAACCTTGTAAATGTCATTCCCTTTACCCGTATCTGTGCACTGTGGGCAGCTCAATTGCAATCGTAGAAAGGAACTGCCGATGCTAGTTTATACTGAAGGCACACACAAAGTACTGAAGTAACTCAGTGGGGTCAGGCAGCATTCTGGGGGCTGAGGGGAAAAGGACGGGTGATGTTTCGGGTCAGGACTATTCTTCTCGAAACATCGCCCATCCTTGTTTTTCCAGAGATGCTGCCTGACCCCCTGAGCAACCCCAACACTTTGGTCTAATGTTAGTCTTTCCGCTGACTAGATAGCACGTAACAGAAAGCTGTACGCAGTACGCGTGACAATAAACTAAACTAATCCATAAGGACCAAATTGCCCCAGGGGCCGCTCTTCCCCGAGGCAAGGCTGTTGTGGTGATGGGACACTCCTACTCTCTTTCGCAAATAGTTGCCGGCGAGTGGATGGCATTTTCAGCGTGGAGTTTGGAACCGACTTTTTACTCTGACAGTAATCCAGCTCCTGGCACCGGGCCCACTTGTTGCTGGCTGACTCTGCCGGAAAGGGCAGCAAGCCACTGCTCAGTAAGTAAACCCCAGCTGCTGATCACTGACATGAATCCAGCTACAAACATTAACAGCAGACATCCAAACTATGGGTGCTGTCTGTACGGAGTTTGCAGAATTCTCCCCGTGACTGCGTGGGTTTTCTCCCGGGATCTCCGGTTTTCTCCCACACTCCAAAGACGTTCTGGTTAAACTTGTAAATTGTCCCCAGTGTGTAGGATAGTGCTAGTGTACGGGGCAATCACTGGTCAGCATGGACTGGGTGGGCCGAAGGGCCTGTTTCTGCGCTGTATCCCTGGACTAAAACTAATCTGCTGCCACTCCACCAGATTTCAAAGTGGAGACCTTCCTGCATGAGTGCTGCTGTCCGCACACTGTGACGTGCATCTACACAGCTCCTCACTTCACTATGCTGTTAGCCAATGTCATTGTCTACGTAATCCATCCAACGCTTTGTAAGGGGACACTACAAAGAGCATATCTGACAGCCTCGTGCCTGCCTTTGTTACTGTGAGGTTTACAATGTACAGATCCCCTGAAAAAAAGCTGGCAGCAGCATCTTGCACGGCACGCCCCCAGCTGTGAGATCACGCCTCTGCTTCACTGACATCATGAAAAGAGAAAAGGGCAGAGAGGTGTGAGAGAGAGAGGGAGAGGGAGAGAGAGAGAGAGGGAGAGGGGGAAGAGAGGGTGTGAGAGAGAGAGAGAGAGAGAGAGTGTGTGAGAGAGGGTGAGAGTGAGAGGGGAAGAGAGAGAGAAGGGAGGGTGAGACAGGGAGAGAGAGAGAGAGAGAGAGAGAGAGGATGGTGAGGAGAGAGAGAGAGAGAGGGTGTGAGAGAGAGAGAGAGAAAGAGAGAGAGTGTGAGAGAGGGTGAGAGGTGAGGGGGAGAGAGAGAGAAGGGAGGGTGAGACAGGGAGAGAGAGAGAGAGAGAGAGGATGGTGAGGGAGAGAGAGAGAGAGGGGGGGGGGAGAGAGAGAGAGGGGGAAGAGAGGGTGTGAGAGAGAGAGCGATAGGGGGCGAGAGAGGGTGAGAGTGAGAGAGGAAGAGAGAGAGAAGGGAGGGTGAGGCAGAGAGAGAGTGAGGATGGTGAGGGAGAGAGAGAGAGAGAGAGAAAGAGAGAGAGAGAGAGAGAAAGAGGGTGAGAGAGAGGAGAGGGTGAGAGAGAGGGAGAGAGAGAGGGAGAGAGAGGGTGAGTGAGAGTGAGATGGTGAGGGAGAGGGAGAGAGAGAGAGAGTAAGAGAGGGAGAGAGTAAGGAGAGGATGAGAGTGAGAAGGGAGGGAGAGAGAGAGAGAGAGAGAGAGAGAGAGAGAGAGAGAGAGAGAGAGAGAGAGAGAGAGAGAGAAGGGGGGGAGAGAGGGTATGAGAGAGAGGGTGAGAGCGAGAGAGAGAGAGAGGTCGAGTTTAGTTAGTTTAGAGATACAGTGTGGAAACAGGCCCTTCGGCCCATCAAGTACGCGCCGGCCAGCGATCCCCCCATACACTCGTTCTATCCTACACACTGGGGACAATTACAGAAGCCAATTAACCTGCACTTCTTTTGAATGTGGGAGGAAACCGCAGCACCCAGAGAAAGCCAATGCCATCACAGGGAGAATGTGCAAACGCCACACAGACAGCACCCGAGGTGAGGATCGAACCCGGGTCTCCGGCGCTATGAGGCACCGGCTCTGCGCCACATTTCCTCTGTTGGAGCTTCCTCTCGGCATGTTGGGAGTGCGAGAATCTCTCGTTTGCTCTGTGACTGAAAGCAGGAAACAAAGGAACAGAATGCAGCGTGGATCTGCAGATGGAGACACACAGTCAAAAATAATAAAATATGTAATTAAGAAAGGAATGTTGCCATAAAGGACTTCCCAGGACCAGCCAGAGAATGGCATTTTCGATTAGGGGTTTGTTCGTCGATGTACATTAGTGGCTACTCAACCGGCGAATGATCAAAGTTATATTGAAGAATGTAGCAGACAAATCAACCCATAAAAAAACCCTAGATTAACAGCCAAACCCTCCTACTCCGGGATTCTTACAGGCTGCGGGTAACCAATGGGCCTCATTACACAAACAGCCATTACCACGCAGCCCAGAGCATTTGGGTCATAAATGCGAGGTTAAGGCTGATTGGAGATCAACTAAAACAGAGCCAACACACAAAAGCAGCAGAGGGAACTCTGAGATTGCATTTAAAAGTAGCCAAAATCAAGGGAGTGAGATAGACACGGTAAACATTTTGCCTCTTATCACGTACAAAGACAAGATCCTGTCCTTTTTATTCCTTTCATCTAAGCAGCACTATGTATGTTTAATTGGTTCTAGTCTGTGAATCTCAAGGGCGGGATGTTCTAACCAGAGAACACTAAACCTATTACTCATTCAGACCTGAAAACACTTTCCTTGCGGGTTGCATGTTTTAAAATCAGGAAAAGGGGAGGTTTTATTCCCATTCATTATCCCCCAATCTGATTGATGATTCAGTTTGGAATTCTTTGCAAGAATTGTGAAAGTACACTGAATAAATATTTGCAAGGTCATGTTACCAGAATACAAACCGAGAGATGGCTCTTCACTCCCGAACCACCCATCTCAGTCCAGTGAGGTTAAACAGTCATTACATCAACTCAAGATTCAACACTGTCATCGGATGATCATCCGGTTTGGATGGTGCCTCCTTGGGTTACGCATCTCCCACATCGATAGCAGTTCACAAATTCTTCAGCGCTGTTGCCTCACAGCGCCAGACACCCGGGTTCCTTCCTGACCGCGGCTCCTGTCTGTGTGGAGTTTGCACATTCTCCGCGTGGGTTTCCTCCGGGTGCTCCGGTTTCCTCTCCCATTCCAAAGACGTGCAGGTTTCTAGGTTGATTGCCCTCTGTAAATTGCCACTAGTGTGTCGGGAGTGGATGAGAAAGTGGGATAACATAGAACTAGTGAGCGGGAGATCGATGGCTGGCGTGGAGGGCCTGTTTCCACACGGTATCTTCTAGCTATACGTTTCTCCAGTTGCTCCAGTTTCCTCCCACATTCCAAAGACGTACAGGTTTATAGGTTAATTGGCTGCAGTAAAAAATTGTAAATTGTCCCTAGTGAGTAGGATGGTGCCAGTGTTGCGGGGATCGCTGGTCGGTGCGGACTCGGTGGGCCAAAGGGCCTGTTTCCGCGCTGTATATCAAAAAGTCAAAAGTCTAAAGAATCGAAAACTAAAGGGCCTGTCCCACTTGGCCGTCATTTGTGCGTCACGCAGATGGCGCGCGAAGATTTTGTACACCGCGCGTCACTGCCTATGTCATCGCGCACCATGCGCGCGTATTGCGCGCCATGCGTGCATCGTGTGCGTGTCACGACGCGGGCGTCGTGAAACGTAAATGATGTCGCCTAAATTACGCGCAAATGACGGCCAAGTGGGACAGGCCCTTAAGGAACACCGGGATTGCCCATTGAAGACAAAGGCGGGTCAAATTTATTTTCTTTCAGAGGATCTGAGGAGAAGAATTTCAAAGACTCGTGACCCACTGAGAAGTAAAAGGGCGGTGGAAGCACTTCAAATATATTTATGGTAGAGGCAGATTCGTTCTGAGTAAGAAGGGAGTAAAAGATAGATGGGAACGAGGAGTTGAGATTATAGTTTTGTTTATCTGTCATCTTTTTGAGTGGCCTGCTCCTGTTCTTAATTTGCATGTTTGTGCCTTTGTGTTTAGTGTCACTCTTCAAACCTATCAATCCACAGCCTTTGTGTTCTTTTAGTCAAACCCTGCTCTAATTCTCAGCTCACATTAACCTTCAAGCTAAACGCACTCTGATTTCTCTTGAACTGCCCAGAGGACATCAGGACTTTAGAACTGGAAGGTACACAAAAATGCTGGAGAAACTCAGCGGGTGCAGCAGCATCTAGGGAGCGAAGGAAATAGGCAACGTTTCGGGCCGAAACCTTTGGCCTGTCTTTGGCAAACATCAATTACTGCGGGGCCCATTGTTAGTTTAAATCTGAGACTGATGATTCTTGTTAACTATTGGGTGGGGTGTGGGGGAGGGTGGTGAGGGGGGGGGGTGGAGAACGTGTGGAGGGGGAGTGGAGGGGGGGGGGAGGAGGGAAGGGGAAGAGGGGAACAAGTCAAAGTCAGGTAGGACACAAAATGCTGGAGTAACTCAGCGGGACAGGCAGCATCTTTCGAGAGAAGGAATGGGTGACGTTTCGGGTCTTGACTCCAGAGATGCTGCCTGTCCCACTGAGTTACTCCAGCATTTTGTGTCTATCTTCAGTTTAAACCTGATATCTACAGTTCCTACCCTCACATAGTCAAAGTCTGGTGTTAGGTTGCAGATCAGCCACGAGTTTAATTGAGAGATACAGCATGGAAACATGCCCTTCGGCCCAAATGGACCTAATCTGTGATGTTCTCCACGGACAAACAGACTGACTGAGTTGCAGTTATAGACTCATAGAGTTGTACAGCGTGGAAGAAGCCCAACTCATTGATTGAAAGATACAGCATGGAGTGGGCCCTTCAGCCCATCAGGTCCACACTGACCATCAACACTCCATTCTACGTTACACCACTTTCACACCCGCTCCCAACACACTAGCAGCAATTTACAGAGGCCAATTAACCTGCAAACTTGTGCACTTTTGGGAGGTAGATGGAAACTGGAGCACCTGGAGGAAAGCTGTACGGTCACGGGGAGAGCGTGCAAACTCCACACCGACAGCACCCGAGGTCGGGATCGAACCCGGGGTCTCTTGCGCTGTGAGGCAGTGGCTCTACTAGCCGAGCCACTGTGTCGCCCATAATCCTTCAGCTTTCCTTCTGCTTACATAAGGGGGGAAACCATTCTACAAAACAAAGCATATCATTGGTCTTGTGAAAAACAGAACCAAGAAAGTAGAATGAAAAGAAGCTACAAGTGTTGGTGGAGAGGGACTGGGAACTTAGACCGAGCACAGATGAAAGATATGTTCACGTCTAAATGATTTGTGATTTAGGGAAGAATCTTTAAGGTGCTGACAATCCAGTTTGCCTCCTACTCATGGCCTTGCTGGGGATGCAGCCTCAGTTTTGGGAGATGCTGGTTTAAATGTCTTGCCGAGTATCTGCAATGTATTTTGTAAATTGTCCATTAGTTTAGTTTAGAGATACAGCGCAGAACAGGCCCTTCAGTCCACACCGACCAACAATCACCCATACACTAGTTCCATCCTACGCACTAGGGACAATTTACACACACCAATTCACCTACAAACCCGTAAGTCTTTGGAATGTGGGGGGAGGAAACCAGAGGATACCCACGCAGTCACAGAGAGAACGTGCAAACTCCGTACAGACAGCATCCGTAGTCAGGATCGAACCAGGGACTCTGGTGCTGTAAGGCAGCTAGATAGGGCTCTTAAAGATAGCAGAGTCAGGGGATATGGGGAGAAGGCAGGAACGGGGTACTGATTGTGGATGATCAGCCATGATTGTGGATGATCAGCCATCAGGCAAGAGATATCGCAGCATCAAAGCCCGGACTACAAGACTGCTAAACAGCTTCCTGTCATATGCTGTGAGGCTGCTAAACAGCCACTCTGTACTCACAGTCACCTGATTCTGCGGCTTGGCACGGACACTATAATAACTGGCACTGGCCACTTCAATAACTGGCACTGGCCACTTCAATAACTGGCACTGGCCACTCAAATCAGCCACCCCGGGCATGTTTATGATTGGTCTTACTGTATTTTAACGTTGTTTGTATCTATTTTAACTTATACTGTTCCATCAGGGACTGGATTGTTTTTAGTGTTGTTATTATTATGTGTGAAATGTTTTAAACGTCATGTGCGATAATCCGGTATTCCCTGGGAAACGTCTTTTCGTTTTGCACTGCACAACTGTTGCTTGCAAGATGACAATAAAGGAAATTGAAATTGAATTGAATTGAATCACATTGAATGGTGGTGCTGGCTCGAAGGGCCGAATGGCCTACTCCTGCACCTATTGTCTCTCTCTGCCCCTGCGCCACCATGCCGCCCCTTGAAGCATAACAAGTGAGGGAGAGATAGAACCTGAAGGGCAACGTTTTTGACACAAAGGGTGGTGGGTGTATGGAACGCTGCCGGAGGAGGTAGTTGAGGCAGGGACTATCGCGACATTTAAAAAACATTTGGACAGGTACATGGATAGGACAGGTTTAGAAGGATAAGGGCCAAATGCAGGGAGGTGGGACTGGTGTAGATGGGGCATGTTGGTCAGTGTGGGCAAGTTGGGTCCTGTTTCTACACTGTATGACTCTATGAGATATCTTTAGGTGAAACTCTGCCCGGGACTGGATGGAGCTTTGGGGGAATGTTTCGGGAGCAGTTAGCGATCGGTGCAGAAGCCAACATACAGAACCCAAGAGTAAATGAAGGTTTCCGGTGCTGTCAGATTCGCTGCTGAGGCACGTATTACAGTGCAGGGCAGATGGGGGAGCCAAGTGGTGAAACCTCGCAGTGGAGTGAAGGGAACTTGAAGGAAATCAAACCTGGCCTGGTTTATTTTTCATTTTGTGGGCTGCAGACGATTTAGTCAGAGATGAGAGTTTGAAGTTTCTCTCCTCCGGAAAAGGGAGGTGTGTTTGGTTTCAGTGTTTCTTGCTCCAATACTTTATTTAATACTTCACAAGAAAAAAGCCGCACGATTAATAAACAAAGAAGAGGAACCGAAAGGGAAAACAAAAAAAGATTTATTTAAATAGAGGTTTGTACTTTTGTATGCATTTGCGATTTAAGCCTGGTTTTAAAACATTAGCCATCACTCTAGGTTTAACCTGGCTCATTACTCCAGGGATTGACTTTGACAGCTGTTTGCTTGTAACAAGCGCCTGCTCTACAGAGACGAACAAGATGTGGGTTGGGACAACCCATAATGCGCTCATAAATAGAAGAGAAGCAAGTGTTTTCATGCGGTGCAGTGCAGTGCGCTGCCCAGATCGGCACACCCACTGAAAACCATTGGATGTATAGCCTCGATTATTAACCCGCGGGCCTGCTGTAGTTTAGACTAAACGCTCACACTGGCGTTTAGTATCAGCATTAGTGAGGAATACAACGGCTAACTGCAGCTCCTCTAGCTCTTGGCTAACACTACCGTAGAGATAGGGTTGACTGAATTAAATAAAGGCATGCTGTAATAGTTAAAGGTGACCTGGAACGTAAGCCTGAAAGGAAGGAAATCAACGTTTTGCTGCACAGCTGCAACAGAATTAAATTGCACACAGACACCCACGGATGGACAGGGAGGCAGAAACAGTGAGGCAGCCGTTCAGTGGAGAACGCTGCGGGCGAGAGAGAGGGAGAGGGAGAGGGAGAGAGAGAGGGAGAGAGGGCGAGAGGGGGAGAGAGGGCGAGAGAGAGAGAGAGGGCGAGAGAGAGAGAGAGAGGGGGAGAGAGAGAGAGAGGGGGAGAGAGAGAGGGGGGCGAGAGAGAGAGGGGGAGAGAGAGAGAGGGGGCGAGAGGGGGGAGAGAGGGGGCGAGAGGGAGAGGGAGAGGGAGAGGGAGAGGAGAGGGAGAGGGAGAGGGAGAGGGAGAGGGAGAGGGAGGAGGGAGAGAGGAGAGGGAGAGGAGAGGGAGAGGGAGAGGGAGAGGGAGAGGGAGAGGGAGAGGGGGCGAGAGAGAGAGAGAGAGGGCGAGAGAGAGAGAGAGAGAGGGCGAGAGAGAGAGAGAGAGGGAGAGAGAGGGCGAGAGAGAGAGAGGGGGAGAGAGAGAGAGAGGGTGAGAGAGAGAGAGAGGGGGAGAGAGAGAGAGAGAGGGTGAGAGAGAGAGAGGGCGAGAGAGAGAGAGAGAGGGCGAGAGAGAGAGAGGGAGAGAGAGAGGGAGAGGAGAGGGAGAGGGAGAGAGAGGGAGAGAGGGAGAGGGAGAGAGGGAGAGGGAGAGAGAGAGAGAGAGAGAGAGAGAGAGAGCGAGATAGAGAGAGGGAGAGAGAGAGAGAGAGGGATGAGAGAGAGAGAGAGAGAGAGAGAGAGAGAGAGGGAAACACTGGGCCACTGTCCTCATTGTGTACAGTTGGTGAAAACACACAGATCCAGGCGGAACAATGTGGCTTATTCTTCGTGTTGTTAGGGACCTCGGTAGGAGGAAAAATATAACAGACAGGGCCCAGCATCTGCTTAAAAGAAAGCACAGAAAAAGAGCACAGAAGGAGCACAAAGGGGTTGCACTGTGCATTGTATTGCCCCGACTAACCTCGACATGCTTCTGGCAAATGAAAGTGAATCTTTGCTCCACTTGTTTCCAGGCAGGTAAGGAAACAAGGTGAACACCACAACAGAGGTTAAACTACTCACAGTTACAAAGCAACACTGATTCCCCTTTAACTAACAATTATGCTTTCACGTTTGAAAAGGAAACATTTGTTGTGGTGTGTAACTGCTATCCGAGATCAAAGTGCCAACTCCTTTACTGATTAGCCAGAAGAGAAGAGGCAGGACTTGTAAGGAGATGCAGCTATGATTCACACATTGTGGTATTTGTGAAGGAAACTTAGGGCACGACATGTGATGTTTTCATTTGTCTGCCTGTTTCCTGTGATTTATTGAGCTGATCAAAGGTTACAGCATGGAAACAGGCCCTTCGGCCCACCGAGTCCATGCCGACATCGATCACCCGTTCTCCCTAATTCTACATCACCCCACTTTCTCATCCACTCCCTACAAACCGAGGGCAATTTACAGAGGGCCGATGAACTTGCAAAGCTGCACGTCTTTGGGGCTTTGAGGAAACCGGAGCATCCGGAGGAAACCGACGCGGTCACAAGGAGAACATGCAAACTCCACACAGGCGGCACCCGTGGCCAGGATCGAACCTGGGTCTCTGGCACTGTGACGCGGTGGCTCTACAAGTTGCACCATTGTGCCGAACTAGATTCTGGAATCTGTCACGGAAGTTCAGTGTGTGCGTTTTCAGGAGCTGCCTTGCTGTATTGGTGGAAGCCACAGTTGGAATGAGCCCAGCTTGGGGAATTGGACACCATCTTTACCAATGTGCCCTTGAAGTGTTGCTCCCTAATCTTGAAGCAGATTCTATCTAACCTCACAAATAAGTAGCCCACAGCGGCAGGTGATAAGCAAGTTTTGTTTAGTTTAGTTTAGAGATACAACATGGAAACAGGTCCTTCGGCCCATCTAGTCTGCACCGACCCACCATCACCCATACACTGGTTCTATCCTGAACCCTGGGGACAATTTACAGAAGCCAATTAACCTACCAACCTGCACGCCTTCGGGGGTGTGGGAGGAAATCGGAGCACCCGGACAAAAACCCACGGGGTAACAGGTAGAACGTGCAAACTCCACACAGACAGCACCCGTGGTCAGGATCGAACCCGGGTCTCTGGCGCTGTGAGGCAGCAACTCTGCCGCTGCGCCACCCAATCAAATGACATTACAACAGTGTGCTCTTTTGTCACTTTGAAAAGAAGGAATAACATTGTGGCTTCAGATAGAACATGGAACAGTACAGCACAGGCAGATCATTGCAGGTCCAACAAGCTGGAGATAATTATTAGCCAGAACTGAATCAGCCATATAAATATCGGTGCTATAATAACAGATCACAGATTGCACATTCTGCATTGAGATTTATACAATGTAGAACAGAGGCCAGTACAGCACAGGAACAGGCCCCCAGGCCCACAATGTCCATGTCAAACCTAATGTGAAGTTAAGCTCGTCTCCTCTGCCGGCACGTGATCCATATCCCTCTATTCCCTGCACATCCATGTGCCTTTCTACGTGCCTCTTAAACACCACTATTGTATCTACATCCACCACCACCCCTCCAGGCACCCACCACCCTCTGGGTAAAAAACCATGTCCGCATATCTTTGCACATCTTCTCACCTTGACATTTCTACCCTGAGAAAAGAGATTCGGACTGTCCAAAAAAATGTCCTGGCATATTCTACAGCCAATTAAGTTATTCTGGAGCATAATTACAGTGATAATGTAGGAACAAAGTGGCCAATTTACCCAAACTCATCAAAAGAGGTATGGAGACTTTCTGATAATACTTGCATCAGTGAATTTGAAAGATCTCTCAGTCTACGTTACAAGAAACAGATTATTGGATTGCTATCAACATCAGTGATGATTGTTGGGGATGATTATTGATCAGGACACGGGGTGTACTCATCTATCTGTTCTTCTTCCCAATAGTGGAGTGGAATCCGTTACACCTGAAGGAGCAGCGATAGGATCAGTTCCAAACGACAGAAAATATTCTCAACCTTCTGAAGTTTATAGATAAGCCCCGGGACTGTGAAAAACGAAGTCTTCCTTGCTGAATGACCTAAAGAAACACACCCACGCGACTGGCTTGCATTCACAGTCCATGTTACATTGATCCCGCATATCTGTGGAGAATGCTGAAGGTGGACACATAAAGCCGGAGTAACTCAGCAGGTCGGACAGAGATGCTGTCTGACCCACTGTTGCTCCCGCTTTATGTGCCTGTCTGACCCACTGTTGCTCCCGCTTTATGTGCCTGTCTGACCCACTGTTACTCCCGCTTTATGTGCCTGTCTTCGGTTTAAACCAGCATCCGCAGTTCTGTCCTGCGCGTGAATAGAAACATAGAAAATAGGTGCAGGAGTAGGCCATTCGGCCCTTCGAGCCTGCACCGCCATTCAATATGATCATGGCTGATCATCCAACTCAGTATCCCGTACCTGCCTTCTCTCCATACCCTCTGATCCCCTTAGCCACAAGGGCCACATCTAACTCCCTCTTAAATATAGCCAATGAACTGGCCTCAACTACCCTCTGTGGCAGAGAGTTCCAGAGATTCACCACTCTCTGTGTGAAAAAGTTTTTTCTCATCTCGGTCTTAAAAGATTTCCCCCTTATCCTTAAGCTGTGACCCCTTGTCCTGGACTTCCCCAACATCGGGAACAATCTTCCTGCATCTAGCCTGTCCAACCCCATAAGAATTTTGTACGTTTCTATAAGATCCTCCCTCAATCTCCTAAATTCTAGCGAGTATAAGCCAAGTCTATCCAATCTTTCTTCATAAGACAGTCCTGACATCCCAGGAATCAGTCTGGTGAACCTTCTCTGCACTCCCTCTATGGCTATAATGTCCTTCTGAAGGAATGTACCGATGAGCTTTACTGTACACATTTGAAACATTCAAGGCGGCATGGTAGCGCAGCTGGTAGAGTGGCTGCCTCACAGTGCCAGAGACCCTGGATTCAATCCTGACTACGGGTGCTGTCTGGAGTTTGCGTGGAGTTTGTATGTTCTCCCTGTAACCGCGTGGGCGTTCTGCGGGGGCTCCGGTTTCCTCCCACATCCCAAAGACGTGCAGGTTTGTATATTAATTGCCTTCTGTTAACTGCCCCCAATGTGTAGGATGGGAAAGTGAGATGACATGACACTCGTGTCTGGGTGGACGTTGGTGGGTGCGGGCTCAGTGGGCTGAAGGGCCTGTTTCCATGTTCTATCTCTAAACTGAACTAAACTAAATTAACAGAGCCACGGAAAGACTGTCACAGAGCACAATGTTTTTGGACCCCGTGCAACAGAATTTTAACAACGCGATTGTGATTTGCACATTCCAAAGATCGCCAAAGGAAGCTGCAATGACGAAAAGATAGACACAAAAAGCTGGAGTAACTCCGCGGGACAGGCAGCATCTCTGGAGAGAAGGAATGGGTGACGTTTTGGGTCGAGACCCCTCTTCATTTGTACAATGACATCCAACAACTCGCATTCAGATATCACTCACTCATGTTCCTCCCCCCTTCACTCTCTATTGCCTTCAACTCTCTGTTGCAGCAGAGAATGTTTGAGGGACAAACTGTGGAGTCAGTGGATTGGAACTGAACAGGGAGAATGACGGATGATGGGGATAGACACAAAGTGCTGGAGTAACACAGGGGATCAAGCAGCATCTCTGGAGAAAAGGAATAGGTGCATTTTGGGTTGAGACTCTTCTTCAGACTCTTCAGTCTGACCTGCTGAGTCACTCCAGCATTTTGTGTCTATCTTTGGTTCCTTCCTACACGGGATGGTAAAGGTGACATGTCAACAACAAGTGTGGACCACCCATAAGAATGTAAAATTATAAGATAGAGATTTTGGAGTAACCATTTATCTCCTGGTGCCCACTCCACCATTTGGTCGAGACCCTTCCGTCTGAAGAAGGGTCTCAACCCGAAACGTTGCGTATTTCCTTCGCTCCATAGATGCTGCCTCACCCGCTGAGTTTCTCCAGCATTTTTGTCTACCACCATCTGGTAAGATCATGACTTACTTTTTACCGTACCAACAACGAGAGAGCAGGCCTGAGCTACTATCTACTCATTGTAGACCCTCAGACTATCTTTGATTGGACTTTCCTGGACATTTTCTTGCTCTAAACATTATTCAAGTAATTATCTTCATCATGTAATCTGTACACTGTGGATGGCTCAATTGTAATCACTATTGCCTTAACACTAACTGGTTAGCACACAGCAAAAGCTTTTCAGTAGCTGTACAGTCCGTGTATTTGTTTCCAAGTGCCTCATTACTGCTTATAAATGCCGCCATTTTCTCCATTGTCTGTTGTCGGCCTCATTGGTCTGTTCTCTATTTCCTCTCTCCCTCCTTTCCTAAACAATGAGGTTACATTTGCTAACTTCCAATCACAGGGAATGATTCTAAAACCTGTCGAATTTTGGAAAATGCCAACCTCTACTACATCCCAGGATGAAGGTCTTAAGGTCCTGGGATTTATTATCTTCAATTTCTTCAATCCTAATATTTTTACCTCTGCTAATTTCTTTCAGCTACTCATAATACATAATTTTTGCAGAGTGCTGCCTGGATTCGAGGGTTTCAGCTACAGGGAGAGGTTAGACAATAGACAATAGACAATAGGTGCAGGAGTAGGCCATTCTGCCCTTCGAGCCAGCACCGCCATTCAATGTGATCACGGCTGACAGGTTGGACAGACTTGGATTGCTTTCTTTGGAACATCAGAGGTTGAGAGGCGACATGACAGAAGTATGTACAATTATGAGTGGCATAGTAGGGTTAGGATAGGGTAGACACTCACAACCTTTTTCCCCAGGGTGGAAATGTCCAACACGAGAGGGCAAAGCTGTAAGGTGAGGAGGGAAAATTTAATGGAGACCACTCCTGGAACTCTTTGCCAGGGGTGGTGGTGGAGGAAGATATGATAGTATCGTTTAAGAGGCTTTTAGATCGGCATGTGGAAGTGCAGGGAATAGAGGGACATGGACCATGTACATGCAGAAAAGATCAGTTTAACTAGGCATCATGTTCGGCACAAACATCGTGGGCCGAAGGGCCCCTTGCTGTGCTGCACTGTCTTATGTTCTATAATTCCAACCCTATGGATCTCTAATATTTCCAAGATTTTTTCTCTTTTCCAATACCGAAGTTTCTGTCCTGGGCCTCCTCCATTGTCAGAGCGAGGCCTCGTGCAACATGGAGGAACAGCACCTCTTATTCCGCTTGGGTAACTTACAACCCAGTGGTATGAACATTGGAATCTCTATTTTTAAGTAAATCTCCCCCCAACTCTGCTGCTCTCTTTCCTATGGCCTACCCTCCATTTTGAAATTTCTTCCATTTCTCTCACTATCTCACCCCTCTTTACCCACCCCCTCTCAACCCGTGTCCCATCCCACCTATGTCACTCCTTTTCTCTCCTTATCTGACACTTTTTAAAATCTCCTTTTCACCTCTCGCCCTACTCCACCCATCTGCCAATTAACCTACCTGCATCCACCTATCACCTGTCAGGCTTTGTTCTGCCCCCATCTCCATTTTCCAGCTTTCCTCCCCCACTATAATCATTCTGAAGAAGCGTCACAACCCAAAACGTCACCTATCCATTCCCTCCACAGATGCTGCCTGACCTGTTGAGGTCTGAAGAAGGGTCTCGACCCGAAACGTCGCCTAGTTCCTTCGCTCCATAGATGCTGCCTCAACCGCTAAGTTTCTCCAGCATTTCTGTCTAACTGTTGAGATACTTTGGCACTTTGTGTCTTGCTCAAGTTTCCAGCATCTGATATTCCTTGTGTCTCCTCAACACAAAATATTTCTTTAATTCCTCTGCCCGGGTCTATAAGAAACTCACATTAACATTTGCCTTTCAAAATATCTATTGTAGTTTTAAGTTGTACGTTTTTTTTGTTTCTCATTTTACTCTTTCTCGTTCATTTCTATTTCCTCTCCTCATTAAATCCTGATTATTCCTTTGCTGAATTGATCCCAGTCCTCTGGTTCATTGTTTTGTTTGGCATAGTTGTATGTTTTTTTTCCCCGAGAAATCTAGAAATATCTTCAACTTCTCTTGATGGCCATAGTTGGACGTGTTTTTCTGCTGTTTTTGCCTTATTGGGAAATATACTTGTAAGCTACGTATTAATTATTTAAATATTTAGCATTGTTTGTTTTGTCATCTTGTAAGTTGCTTCCCAACACCACAGCCAACTTCCACTTCATGCCTTTGTAGTTTGCTGTGATCAGAAATAAGGTGCAGGTTTTAAATTTAATTAAGTTACTTTTTGTCATTATCTACAGCTCTATCGCATTCTGTTTACTCTTTCAAAAGATCCTCAACTAACACTCCAAAACATCGGGGTTTGTTTAGTAAAACACAAAGCGGTTTCCCAATCTGAAGAAGGGTCCCGACCTGAAACATCGCCCATCCAGTCTCTATCCTGATGTTGTCTAACCCACTGGGTTGCTCCAGCACTTTGCGTTTTACTCTAGATACCAGCATCTGCAGTTCCCTGGGTCTCCACGGAACCCTTTCTCATAATGCAGAACACTGCCTCAAAGTTAGACACAAAGTGTGGGAGTAACTCAGGCAGCATCTCTGGAGAAAAAAGGTGGGTGACTCTTCGGCTCGGGACCCTTCTTCAGACTCAAGAACTCCAGTACTTTGTGTCTATCTTTGGTATAAACCAGCATCTGCAGTTCTTTGTTTCAAGGTAATGTCTTCCCTCATTAGTTTTGTTTAGTTTAGAAATACAGCATGGAAAGAGCCTCTTCGGCCGACCGAGTCCACACTAACTATCGATCACCTGTTCACATTAGTTCTATGTTATCCCACTTTCCCATCCACTCCTTGCACACTAGGAGCAACTTATAGAGGACTAGACCAAGGGGGACCCGTTGGGTCCCGTCCCCTCAACATGCGGTTGCGGTGGGGGGGGGGGGAGGGCAGCCTGCAGCGTCACACACACACACACACACTAACCACCACCCACACTCACTAACCACCCCACACACACACACACACACACACACTAACCACCACCCACACTCACTAACCACCCCACACACACACACACACACACACACACACACACACTAACCACCTGCTTGATATTATAGTAATATTATTCATTCACTCCTTTTACCCCATCCCCGCCCTATCCACTCACGCATAACCCCCAACTCGCAGGCTAGAGAGGGAGGGGGTAGAGAGAGAGGGACACAGAGGCACAGAGAGGGACACAGAGGCACAGACAGGGACACAGTGGCACAGAGAGGGACACAGATGCACAGAGAGGGATTCAGGGGCACAGAGAGGGACACAAAACAAAACAATGATTTTTAATCAGTTGTCAATAAAAAGACAGATCCATTTTTTCAAAATGGAGTCTTACCAAAAAAGCAGCTTAAAATTAAAAAAGCGCTGTCTTAGAAATTAAATGTTATCTTTAAGAATTAGTACAGTTAAGTGAGACACCAGAATGTATTTAAAGAACAAAAAATGCAACGTTTTCGAAGTTAAAACAAAACAATGAAATTCAACCAGACTCTTATCTTTAGAGATGTGGAATTCAGCACTTCGTTCTTCACAAACAAAGTATGAATGACCGCTGGTGAAGGATTTGAAGAATGTTCTCGAAATGCTAGCGTGCATCGTGCGTCGACCAAAGCTCTCGGCAGCTCTCGGGAGTTCTCGGGAAACCCGAGCCGAGGCACTAGCGTGCGTCGTGCGTCGACCTCAGAAGTTCTCGACAGCTCTCGGGAGTTCTCGGGAAACCCGAGCCGAGGCGCTAGCGTTGAATACATTGCGCAGCGGGCGGCGCGAGCAGACCCATTGTGACG
>JAXLNO010003738.1:0-111658 GCA_038087875.1 Malacoraja senta
CGCCAAGTCACGAAAGTTCCATGACAACACAGATTGGATGTTGAACCAGGAGGTGTTCAATAATATTGTACTTATATATGAATGCCAGATATAGATTTGTTTTGCATCGAAGTTTAACCACCAGCTGCCTAAATATGTTTCATGGGAACCAGACCAGGGGCCAGTTGCAATTGATGCTTTCTCGCTACATTGGGGTGGTATGTTTTTATATATTTTCCCACCATTCTGCCTCATAGGTCGGAGTTTGCAAAAAATCAAGCAGGATGCCACTTCGGGGGTGCTTGTAATGCCTAATTGCCCGACTAAAGCATGGTTCCCTTTGATGTTACAGTTAGCGATCCAACCTCCTTTGGTGGTTCCCAAGAATAGGAATTTACTGGAACATCTGCTAACACGGGAAAGTCATCTGTTATGTGATTGTATTGACTTGTTAATTTGCAGGTTTTAAGAAGGCCATACCTGGGGCAAGGACTGTCTGGGCGAACGGTGGACATGCTCACTGCAGCCTGGAGAAAGGATACTCAAAAGCGATGTATTACTTATGTAAATAAATGGGAGCAATAATGTGTACAAAATAATATTGACTATAGTACTGCAGGTATTGTGGATATTTTAGTTCCTGTCGACACTCTACGATGATGAGGGGCTCAGTTATATTGCCATGAATACAGCTTTAAGTGCTTTGTCCTCATATATTTTGATGGGGTCAGGAAAAGATCCTATTGGGTTTTCATCATATCATAGCTCGATTGATGAAAGGAATTTCAACTCTAAACCTCCTAAACCCAGGTATATGGTGATCTGGGATGTAAGTGTGGTCCTCAAGATGCTTCGACAGTGGGTTTCTGTCACGTCTCTGACTTGACAAAACTCACCATGAAGGTGGTAATGCTTATGGCATTGGTTCAGTATAGCGAGTGCAGATTTTGCAAAAGCTTCAGCCAGACAGGATGGAAGTGGCTGAAGAGAATGTTATGTTATATATTTACGACCTGCTCAAACAGAGTGTCAGGTGTCACAGGTTTTAAAATTGTGTTTTCAGCACAACCTACTGATCCATGTTTATGTGTTAGGACACATTTATTACATTATATTTTAGCTACAAGGACCTTAAGAAATGTGGAAACATGATTGTTTATAAGTTACAAGAAACCAGACAAGAGAGTGTCAGAGCAGACTATCTCAAGGTGGTTAAAGCAAGTGTTGATTCAGGCAGGTATTAACACTGACGTGTATACATCGTATTCCACTAGTGCAGCAGCAAGGTCGGCGGCCAGGGCGATGGATGTTCCCATCGATCATATTCTTACAGGCGCCGGGTGGTCAAATGAATTGGTTTTTCAACCATTTTTACCATCGGCCGATTGCCGATGGGGGCTGTTTGCAAATTCAGTATTAAGTTCTGTTTAGTTTCCCCTGGGATAGAGGGGTTACGGTTTGTTTTGATTATCTAATCAATTGTTACTGCATGATATTCAAATTTCATGTTTCACGCATTATTGATTGTTTCTCATCCAAAGTCAATCAATGCAGTGAGAAGCCGGGATTTGAATCTGCGGCATAAAATCACAGAGCTTTGAATTCTTCACGTAGTCACTCACGTGACTCCGAAGTAAAATAGTAAGTTTAAACGAGAACTTACCAGTTTGAAGTTTGATCTTTATTTTATGAGGAGTTACGTTGGTGATTACGTGCCCACCATGCCCAACCCTCTCTTTCATAAAAGGTCATATGGTAGTTCTCATTTTGCTCATCTTACTATGTTACTTCAAATATTCTGTTATCTGTGATTTCATACCGCTGCTTTGAAGATTGACGCGCATGTGCCCTGACGGGTCTTCTTCACGTAATCACCAACATAACTCCTCATAAAATAAAGATCAAACGTCAAACTGGTAAGTTCTCGTTTAATCTTACTATTATCACTTACACCAATAAAAAGGTGTAGTGGAATTGGACCCGCCATGGCAGTCCAGAGCCCCCGGCTTGGGAAGCCTTGTTTGAGCTGTGCCTATCCGTCACCTGTGGGAGCTTCACCTGGTGGCGTCATGGTAATTTCCGCTCATTAGAGGGGACTGTGGAAGATTCCTTTCCAAAAGACGCCAACTTTATGCATATCAATAAAGTGATCAAACTCTGATTTAATAGGGAAAGGGTTCTTTCAGTCATATTAATGCCATTGCCTATGACAAACACCTGCTAGGTTGCAGCATTTCTCCCACTCTATCTGGTGTATGGGGGCCAGAGGCACTCCAGTCCTTCCCTATAATTCTCCGTTGGCACCGGAAGGGATCAGGACTCGGAGTCACTAAGACGTGCAGCCTGTTTGGTAAATGATGATACCAACAGAGCATCGATATGCACAGCCAGTCCCAGTTCGACTGCTGAAGGGAGCAGCCTGACAACCTCAAGTCGGGGCAAAGTCATTGCCAAGTCTTGGGACATCTATGTCGGACATGATTGGGGTTTGTCTCATTAACGAACATCTGATGAATCAAATTATAACACAAGGAATGCTCTGTCGTATGAAGGCATGTCAGGCAGCAGCTCCTGGTTCAGGGTTGCAAATTCTCTTCCCACTCAAATGAACGGAGTGGTGGAGATAGTGCTAAAGTATATGCACATATGCTTGAAGCAACGCCTGGTTCAGGGTTGCAATTTCCTCCCACTCAGTTGAACGTAGTGATGGAGATGGTGCTAAAGTATATGCACACATGCCCGAGGAAGCTCCTGGTTCAGGTTTGCATAAGTCCTCCCATTAGGATGTATGAAGTATGAAGATGGAGCCATATATTTTATGCCCCGTATTACGGAAGCATACACAGGGAGTTCAAGTCAAATGCCTGCAGCTGCCCTGGTTTCCAGGTTCGCATTTCCTCACATCCGAAGGACTATCGGAGATGGTGTTGCATAATATGCTCGGTATTATAGAAGCATGCACAGACAGTTCAAGGCATACGGATATGGCAACACCTGGTTCACGGTGCAACTTTTACTCCCACTCTAAGGGAGTGTCAAATGTCAGTACGGACTAAGTCCAAACATGAACCCGAACATGACTATGTACTGGGATCCCATGCTTTAATGCATGATGTACGACAATCGCATGAGGAAAAGCGGTGTGCGTTTGCCCCTAAAATTGCTGCTCCATCGGGGACGGACTAGCCACTACAAGAGAAGTTGGCCAGCAGCATCAGCTATCTAACAGAAATGACAAACATGATGGACAGAGTTTCCAAATGGAACTTCGCTGACCAGGTAAGCGACCTGGGGTTAGAGACGCTGGTAAGTAGGTCTCGTTATTAACCTCCGTAAACTCCGAAATGGAGCACTCTGTCGGCCCAGCTTGAGGTTTACTACCAGCATGGGCTGTCTAGTCGTTTTTTCACTGTCTCTGGGATAACATCAGGTTGATGTAGAGACATTGGCAAGGTGCCTTACACAGTAACCTTCTGTAAGTTCCAAGTAGGAACAGTTTGGTTACCCTGGATCAGGGTAGACCATCATGAAACTGGCTGGCTATATGAGTCATAGTGACCAGAGAAGCACTGCTTCATCATCTATGAGAGGTTAGCAGACTGGGCCATGGAATTAAGTAGTGGAAGTTTTTCTCAACATATGGTTTATTTCTCCTCATTTAGCAGAGTTCTGGTTCATTGGAGTCTTCATTGCCATTTTCTCTGGGACAGATAGTTACCAGAAGGAAGCTCGTCTGCAATATATTGTAACTTTTTCTGACCTACAGGTCATGTTGTGAATCAACAATGTATTCATAAAAATCCATAGGTTCTCAATACCACTATTCCTGATTGAGTGGTGCATCCAACAGATTGTGTTATGCACTCTGGAGATTAAGACATGTGGTCTCAGTCAAAGGTCCGGCACAAAAAATGCTCCGTGTTACGGAGGAATGTCAGGCAGCAGCTCCTGGTTCAGGGTTGCAATATTCCTCCCACTCGGATGAAAGGAGTGTTGGAGATGGTGCCAAATAATATGCACATGTGCCTCGAGGTAATTCTTGACTCAGCTTTACATTATACTAATCTCCACTCTGAAGGGAAACGCTATGTTTTCATTGTGGCTTTTAGTCAAGAGTTGACAGGGAACTAGTTTTCTCACATCTAAGGGAAACTGTGGTTCAGTTCTAGTCATTAGCTGCTGATTATATTATCAGCGATATGTATGAATAGCTAGATATGCATCGTCCACGGGTAGTGGAGCCCCACAAAAATTCCGTCCGTAGGTTCTACGGAGGAACAGCAGTTCCAAGTACATTCAGTGACAACTCATCCAAGGATGTGTGGTCTGACCAAGGACTAGAGGGGTATATTTCTCAAGATTACAGAAACATGGTACAGGCCGAATCAGGATAGCATTAGGCTAATCAAATTGTGAGTTCACTTACTTAAGATGGATGATTGGGTGTTTTACACATAGGCACAGTTTCTGCTATTTATAACAAAGCTACTGGTGAAAGCCTATGCTGCCCTTCTCAGATTAAGGGCATTATGTCACTGAGTTTTGGGTATTATGCAAAATTGCAAATGATAAATCTTATGCATTGTCGGTAGATATTTTTGGCAATATTACATTTAAGGCACCATGGAATTTAACAGTACCAGTTTGTCTATTCAGTCACACCATGGTAGACGGCTGAAGCAACTCTTATTTACTCCTTCCCGTGTGACGGCTGGGACAGCCTGTCTTCTCGGCCAGCTAGCTCTGCACGATTGTATGAGATGCTTGTGAACAACATGTGTGAGTCAATTCTATACGGAAGTAACACAGGTTGTGTGGCTTCCAGTTTGAACCTAGAGAAACTTTATGGGACAGCACAATTGACAGTTCCTGTGCTGCTTTATAATTTCTGCTATACCATAGTGGGAAGGAAATGATTGGTTCTTCACCCACTGTTCTCTAACGTTATGCAGGGTGTCTTTTATTTCACCACTCTAATAGCCTACACTCATTGTAGTGTGCGATGTGTATCGGTAATTTGTTGTGCAAATATTCCTCAAAATTTCCCTAATGGGACCAGTATCTTGAAATGATTATGCTTTCAGCAGCTGATCTCCGCATTTAGAACACATCCTTGCTCAATCTCTGGCTTAGTCTCCACGTCATTCTGACATTAGGGTAACTTGTTATAGAAATAATCTCATAAGCAAATGAGCAGGATTGTGTGCATTTGAGGTTGACAGCATACCCACCACAGCAGAGAGCAGGGATGTCATTAGGCACACAGGTGCACTCAGCTGCTGGTGCCTATAATATGGAAGATAGTTATTTTCTTTCTATACTCTCAAGATATTGCTGATGGCTCATTAGCAGCCAATACAATGGGTTTCACTTTCATCATGCAGCATGAGGTTTACATAATACAGCTTAATAAATTATAAAATGTGTTGGAATATGTCTGGATGTTTGCAGATAGAATTATGCACATTGTTGCATAAGTTATTGTCTAACTCAACAGTCTATTGGGACTACAGGCCAGATTAGAGCAATGGCCATGTATGCAAGTTAGCATCGTGATATTAATACCTCATGTTTTCCTACCATTAATGGTTTATCTGTTTTAGTGTTTTCACGCAGATTATTTCACAGTATGACACCACAGAGCTTTGAAATCTTCACGTAGTCACTCACGTGACTTCGAAATAAAATAGAGATTAAACGCGAACTTACCAGTTTGAAGTTTGATCTTTAATTTATGAGAAGCTGCGATGAGGGATTACATGCCCTCCACTCCCAACCCTATTCTCATAAAGATCATTCAGTAGTTCTAGCCTTCAATCTCTCGATAGTTAGGTCAACAACTATTCGGTGGGTTCATACAGCTACTTTGAAGATTGACGCGCATGCGGTCTGGCGGGCTTCTTCAGGTAATCCCTCATCGCAACTTCTCATATAATAAAGATCAAACTTCAAACTGGTAAGTTCTCGTTTAATCTCTCTATTATCTCTGAAACATTAATTGTGTTTCCTTTTCCACATAGAGTAGCAATGTTACAAAATTTTGAGATTTTAAAAATAAAGTCTGCAATTTGTCCCACCAGATAAAGCATAAAAAGAAGTTTAATTTGACACCTAATTCACTTTCATATCTTCAGTATTAAAAAAGTTATGGCCATTTTCATACTCGGAAATTAGCATCTTGTTCCCTATTGCTTTTCCATTGACTTAACACAAAAGCTGTGATCGAGGACAATCAAAAGCCCATAACTTTCATAAAAATTAAGAGAACTGAAAGAAATTTTCAGTTATTATAGATTGAAGCATTCTGAAACAAATATGAAACAATCTTACTTAGAAGACATGAAATTAAAGCATATAATTAGTTAGTTACCTAATTGTAGCTAATTACAAAACTCAATTACTAGATCTAAACATCTATCAATTTCTTAAGAATAGATTCACATTTTTAAATAGCCTAAGTGTCCAAATAACATTCACACAAGAATTCACAATATAACATAATTTTTAAATCTCATTGTCATGGATTTACAGGCCAAATGGAAGGAATTGAATGTTTAATACCTGTAAATTAATGGGCATTTATTTCATCTTGCGAGTGAGGTTTTCTGGAACGCGATCTTTTGGAACGTTCATTTGCGGTGAATTTAACCCCGTATCGGCATGAAAAATTCTGCCGTTAATTCGGGGAATAAAATCACCATTTCGCATGCAAAATGTGAATTAAAGGCTTCTTAAGAAGCACTTTTATACATTAATATAAACCATTTCGTTTACCTGTCCCGTACGTGAAATCCGTCCCCGTTGTCGGCGTTGACGGCTTCAGCAGATGATTTTAAAATGACTCCAGCGCTGACATTGTCGATTTAATAAAAATAAAAAATACACAAAACGCCCTAGGAACGATTTTTCAGCAAACGCTTGTACTCCAACGAAATATAATACAGGACAAGGTAGGAGAAACCCGCGTTTTAACCCCGCCCCCCCTTAAGGCGCCAAAATCGCGCACACGGCCAGTGGCAGAATTACAGCGCCGCTCAGGGTAAGTATTGTAACATATCTACATAGAGGACCTGACCTGCGTATTTCCTGTATTTTCTGTTTTTATTTCTGATTTCCAGTCTTTGTTTTTGATTTTAATTTCATGTATTTTAAATGCTCACATCATTAAAACAAATGGCCCTATTTTTTTCCAATGATCAGAAGAAAATAAAGGGAACCAGGGAATTAGTTTAGCACTTTACGAAAAAGGTTATCTGTGAAGAGAGCATTTATTCAAGAACAAAAACGTCTGCAACCCGTGTGGCACAGAGGAAATCAGGGCAAAATGCCTGATTTTTTTTTTTTTTTCATTGTGCATTGACTTTATTGCTACCTGTCAGTGCAAAGTGACTGTGACTTGGATATTTATCAAAACATTTTTAAAGAATATATAGTCACAGTATTTTAGCTATTGCATTATTTGCGAGTTACAGATATTCCAATCTGTCAGAAAATTCTTTGTTAACAATGGAGCAACCCCTTTGTACAGATTGTGGTCAGTTTTGCTGCATGCTTTTCAAGCCTTGCAGTGACAGACTTGTTTGCCTTGGTTACAGACATGTAGAAAGTTAATTCATCTTGCAGCTAAACCAAGTGCTGTCACTGAGGCTTCTAATATTTCTAATCTGAAACATTTATGTAGCAGAAATACTTGAAACCAGATGCTAATTGACATTTAATCATAATAATGCAAGATGCTCCTATCTGGTGAATGCAGCTAAAAAAACATAAATCGATATTACTGTGCTTGTTCTAGTGTTAAAACAGCACTTTACAGGCTATCACAAGAGAATCATAAAGTCCTACAGCATAGAAGCAGAGTCCTTGGCCCACCATGTCAACTTCAAGTACTCATCTATAGTTGATGTCTGTCTGAAGAAGGGTACCAATCCAGTAAACCAGCATCTGCAGTTTCTTGTTTCTACTGATCTTACTGATTCCATTTACCAGCAGTTGGTCCATAGCTTTCTATGTCTTGGCAGTTCATGTGTTTGTTTAGACACCATTTAGATGTTGAGAGAATACCTTCCTCCATCACCCTCTCAAGCAGAGGGTTCCAGAGATCATTATAAAATCTCTCAAGTCTGCCCCTAACCTATGCCCTCAAGTTTTAAATAACTACTATGGGGAATAAAAAATCTAATATCTACTCTATCCATGACCATCATGTTTTGTACCTCTCTCAGGCTTCCTTCTCAAAGGTCTGTCTCACTGTGCGAGTTGACCCACGAGTGACCCCGAGTAAAAGACTCGTGGTTGCATACGAGACTACAAGTTTATGATCCAGAGTTTAACCGAGTTCCCACGGGTATGTCTAAGTTTGCCGTTTACTTCTCATTTCTGCGATGTTCCAAGTTCGTCTCCCGAGTGTACCAAGTTCCTCTCCCGTTAATCTTGAGGCAACAATGTATATCGAAGTGTTGAAAAATCATCACACGTTAAAAAAAAATGATGTCATGCCAGCCAAAGAATGTAGAGACTATTGTGTTTGCTGCATGTGTTCTGCACCTGATCCGTATCAGAGGTGCAGCTTCAGGATCAGCGACAGCCATGCAGCACGGTGACTTAGTGGACAGTCAAACAGGGAGAATAACAGTAGGTGCGTGGAGGAGTGGTACAAACGACGATAATTTGGTGCCACTGCAGTGTTTTCGAGGTAACACGGGGACCAACAGTGCAAAAGAGCAGAGAGACCATCTCTTCTCCTACTATTATTCAGAATTGGGCAGTGTGCCGTGGCAGGACAGCTTATTTTGAGCGGCTGCCGACCACAGGTACATCACTGCATGAGGAGAGCCCACATGCAGAAAAATCCAGTTAATTTCATGTTTAGTTTAAATCCTGCTGACTTTTCATTGTTTAACTTTAAGTGTGGATTTTATTTTTTTATTGTGGTGTAAAAGTAATTTCATTGCATCTGTCTTTCCTTTAAAACGTGGTTATCATGCATCTGCTTATCTGATTGTAGATCTCAAAACTTGTCATTTAGCGCATTGCATTGTATCTTTTATTGCCTGAATTTAGACTAGTGCATTTCTCAGCTGAATTAGTATATAGTGGAAATACTTTTATTTGTGCTTCATTTGTTGATTTTCATGTATGAGAAGCCCTTTTTCAGACCACTGTGTTGTTTGCTGTGGTGCTTCACCGTGATATGGGTTTGCAGGAAATTACGCATATTTCTCAATATGCGCAAAAAAGCGTTTTTTATATTGAACAAGAATAAAGACTTTGTTTCACATTCAAGACATTTGTTTCACATAAGACTTTGTCTTATTTTCTGATCTACTGAGAGGTGACAATTTTAAACATTTAAAAAGCAGCATATGAGGCAGCTGTCCTTAAATCTCACAAATGATTGTGAGAATCAAGATGTGAATATATTTTGCCTTCCTCTATTTTGTGTTTTATGATGAAAGGAATATTACATTCAAGTCATGAGACTTTGTAGTGATATTAAAATGAAGACTTCCAGACATCAATTTGATCTTGATTGCAAAGAGCTCTCTTTTATTGTGCAATGAAGTAAACAAACAGTGAGAATCAAACGGATCAGCAAAAAGCTTTTCAACACAACACAACACAACACAAATTTATATATAAACTTCAAGCAATTTTTTCTTTTCAACCCACTCTGTCACCTTATCAATAACTTGCTTAACTTTGTTAAGCAGAATTTGTCTTTAAAAAGTCTAAGTAACTGATATTTCTGTCCCTGATTATTGTTTCTAAGAAGAGTTCCCACGGTAGAATCACGAGTCACAAAGTTAAACGCACGGGCCACTACGTTCTTACAACGAGTTTAAAATGTTTCAAATTTTAACCACAAGAGTACATTTTACTCGTGAAAAAGTACAAACATGTTTGAACTTTTGCAAGAGTTAACAAGTTTCACGGGTACCTCCCGTTAGCGCCAAGAGTCGCTAAGTTGCGTCCACGAGTTCCGACGTTCCCGCTACGTTAATTGTACGTCATTACCACGAGTTAAATTTATTTTAAACTTAACTCGTGGTAATGACGTACAATTAACGTAGCGGGAACGTCGGAACTCGTGGTAATGACGTACAATTTATTTTAAACGTTCCGGTTGCGACATGCTCTGCTAGCAGTCGCAAACTTTTTAGCTCCGCTGAAAAAATCGCGATTTTTCGCGTTAAAATCGGGTCTGGAGGTCGGGACCGTTTTTAAAAACTTACCGGAGCTTCATGTCGCGGTGCTGATGACGTCATCAGTAAGCGCCGCGATTTTAACGGAGGGAAAGTCATTTTAAATGAAAAGTACATCTCCAGGTCAGAGCCCACAGAGGAAAATCTCAAAACATCTGCTGAAGACTTTGGAACAGCAAGAAACTTCAGAACTGACCTCTGGAGAGGTCTCTGGAATGGCTACTCGATCTGCAAAAGAGAAAACCGAAATGGAGGACTTAAGAAACTCGGTAAGAGATATCAAAAATGATATGGAAGCTGGGAACAGTAAATTGATAGCCGGTAATGATAAAATACTTGAGGGTATTGAGGCTCTCCAAAAAAGAATTGAAGGTGTGGAAAAAGGACTATCGATAAAAATTGAAAAGGTGGCAGAAGAGACCACAAAGATGTTTGAGGCTGTGCACGAAACTGTGGCTGCAAATGCATCTGCAGTGAATGATTTGGAAGCTGCTGTGGAAGTGATGGCTGGAGAGATGCAGACTATGAAGTCAGAAATAGATAGTCTCAAGAACCAAGTCACAAAGGTTTCGAATAAATGTGTTGACCTAGAAGCTCGCTCAAGACGCCAAAATATAAGAATACGTGGTGTAAAAGAGGGAGCTGAGGGGGACAATGTTTGTGAGTTCGCTGCCAACCTAATTAAACACGTACTGAAGCTACCAGAAGTACCTGTAATTGAAGTAGCACATCGACTCCCCAGATTTAAATCAAGATCTCAAGGAGAACGTGCCTACCCACGACAGATCATAATTAAACTTCGGGATATCTCAACAATGGAAGCGCTGATGAAAAAAATCAACCACGGAGAGAAGATGATGTACAGAGGTGATACTATTAAACTCCTACGGGACTACCCTTATGAGATTGAGCAAAAGAGAAGAAAGTTCTCACAGACCAGAGAAGTTCTTTATGGTGTTAAGGGAGTTTTGTGTGGAGTGTTTTATCCGGCTAGAATGCGTATCACCTTTGAGGGAGTCTCAAAAACATTCACTAATTCGGATGAATCTCTCAAATACGCTCAAGAAATCGCGACTAAGGCTGCATCAACTGGAGATTGAAAACCAAGACGACAGGAACAAACGAACTTGCTTATTCTTCCAACAAGAGTATCACAAGGAAAGTGAATTAACTGAACACTGATTTTTTATTTTTTATTTGACTTCAAGCAACAGATTCTTAGTGAGACGTGGCTAGACATTATTATCTTCGCTGGAACATTGTGCTATGTAATTCAAGGACACTACGTGCTCAAACGAGGAAAACCTGATAACACGAGATGAACTGCTGGGCTGAGAGTGAAAAACATCACATGGCTTATATTGTTTATAAAAAACTGAAAAAACTGAGAACTAATAATAATTAACAATTAACAATACTAATATAGAAATAGCAATTGAAATAGATAAAAAATGTGCAGTCTGCTCTGTTTAGCAGATAACAGCAAGTGCTATGCAGCTCGAGAGTGGAGGGAGGGGGAGACCGGGTACCTGGCATAACTCCAGGAGCCAGACTCCCGTTAACCCTTCCAGCGAACAGCTCATTTTTAACAATATTAAAATCAATTTAAAATAGTTAAGAGATAATATACACTCGAGGTTGATATGAAAAATATATACGGCTTATATAGTTCTACAAAATGCTGAGAATTAATCATAATTAATAATTAACAATACTAATATAGAAATAATATTTGAAACTGATAAAACTGTGGTGCCTGCGTCATAACGCAGACAGCAGTTATCACCTATGTTCGCAGCTCGTGGAGAGGAGAGGAGATCAGGCACCTGGTACAATTCCAGGAACCTGACTCCGATTAATCCACTCAGTAAACCGCTCACTTTAACAATACTAAATTCATTTTAAAATAGTTAAGAGATAAAGAGTGAGTAGGATATGGAATCGAATACATTTGACACATATATAAATTGTAACTGGGTGAAATAGAACTGAATTGGAAACGGTAATGACCCCATAGATTTTGGGTAATAAATACAGCGGGGCTAACTTTATACCAACTACGCCGGAAGCGTTATGGATGTCGTACCCCACAGACGAGTGGGCCACTCACTACGGTGTTGAAATTTTAGACACCGTAAATTTATTTGATTTATATATATTTTTTTTAATCACAATATGTCACATCTGTGTGTTTTTTCTTCAAGGACAATCGCGCAGGAGAACTACCAAGGAAGTCTATAATAGAAATACTCCCAAAATAACCAGAGTCCGGAGGTATGAACGCACCACAATAATTAAGGTCATTAAAACTGGTAAAAATGCATGACGACAATCAAAAGAAAATAGGAGGAATCACATTATGTAGTTGGAATATAAGGGGGATTAATGAACCTATTAAAAGGGGCAAGATACTAGCTCAGTTGAAATCATACAACACGGACATTGCGTTTCTACAGGAAACACATCTTAAACAGCAAGATCAGACAAGACTGAGGGCGAACTGGATAGGCCAAACATTTCACTCTTCATTTACCTCCAAATCTAGAGGTACTGCAATTATTATTCGTAAAGGAATTCCATTTAAATCAAAGAACACTATTTTAGATAAGGAAGGGAGATATCTTATAGTAGCAGGGGAGATCAATAATATGCCAATTACGCTGGTAAACATATATGCGCCCAACTTTGATAACCCTCAATTTTTTAATAAAATTCTGAATATAATTGCAGAATCTAATTATCAAAATGTTATAATCGGAGGAGATTTTAATTGTGTTTTAGATCCTTATTTAGATAAATCGATGCAAAAACAAAAAGGTCAGACGAAATCTAAAACCAGTGAACTCTTACACACATATATGGAAAACACAAATATAACAGATGTATGGAGGATTGCAAACCCGACGGGAAGGGATTACTCGTTTTATTCAATGGTGCATAAAACATACTCACGGATAGACTATTTTCTTGTGGATACAAAATTAATTTCGCAATCTCTGAATCCTAAATATCATATTAATGCGATCTCAGATCATTCTCCGTTAACTTTTGTTCTAAAACTAGAAGGAATGTCTATGAATAAACCGTTCTGGAGGTTTAACTCACAAATTTTAAAAGACCCTCAAGGGAGTATCTATCTAAAAAAACAGATGGATCTATTTTTTGAGTTAAATGATACACCAGAGATATCCCCCACGTTATTATGGGAATCCTTCAAAGCATTTATAAGAGGAGTCATTATTTCATTTCAAGCTTATCAAAATAAAAAGAATAAGAATGAACAAAGACACTTAGAAGATCAAATAAAACAGTTAGATATAGATAATGCTAAAGACCCAACTATGGATAAACATAATAAAATACTACTACTGAAATTTCAGTTAAATAAATTACTGTCAGAGAAAGTTATAACATTATTTCAAATCACAAAACAAGAACACTTCGAATTCGGGGACAAACCCCACAAACTTCTAGCACGACAACTTAAAAAACGGGAAAAAGAGAATGCAATATTAAAGATTAAATCAGATAGAGGGGAAGTATTAACACTACCCAAGGATATTAATAAAAGATTTGCTCAATTTTACCAGAATCTATACACATCTAAAACGTCAATAGACAATAATAAAATCTCAGAATTTTTAGATAATTGTAATCTACCACAATTAGAACGCAGGGAACAAGAGGAACTGGGAGCACAAATTACTTCTAAGGAGATAGAAGACACAATAAAAACACTAAAAAATGGAAAAACACCAGGACCAGACGGATTCAGTAATGAATTTTATAAATCTTTTTATGATATAGTTACTCCACGATTACAAAAAATGTATACATATGCTTATAAAGAGCAAAACCTACCTGAAACACTAGCGGAATCAACGATCATATTAATACTTAAAAAAGATAAAAATATAGAAGAACCAGGATCATATAGAGCTATTGCTTTGTTAAATACGGATCAGAAAATAATAGCAAAAACATTAGCCAATAGATTAAGCAAGTATGTTAGTAGACTAATACATGAGGATCAAACAGGATTTATACCTAAGAGACACTCATTTAATAATTTGAGACGTTTGCTTAACATAATGCATTCACATAAATCTGATGACCAAGAGTTAGCTATCATCTCACTGGACGCAGAAAAAGCGTTTGATCAAGTAGAATGGGACTATATGATCAAAGTATTGCAAAAATTCCAATTGGGAGAAAACTTTATCGCATGGATAAAACTACTATATAACAAACCTACGGCTAGAATACTAACTAATAATATATTATCTTCAAAATTCGAATTATCTAGGGGCAACAGACAAGGATGTTCACTATCACCACTGTTATTTGCTTTGGTAATTGAACCCCTTGCTGAAAAAATAAGAACACACTCGAATATTCACGGTTATAACACAAAATATTCAAACAACAAACTATCCCTATATGCTGATGATGTACTACTGTACATCACAAAACCACAAATTAGTATACCAAATATATTAAACTTAATTGAGGACTTTGGATCCTTTTCAGGATATAGAATAAATTGGAACAAAAGTGAAATTATGTCGATTAAACCAAAAGACTCAACACATCTCAGGAAATTCCCTTTTAAAATAGCTATGGAAAAATTCAAATATTTAGGAATTGAGATTACTAGAAATTACCATGATATGTTTAAAGCTAATTATAATCCCCTACTTAAGAAATTAAATAATCTGATTAAATTTTGGAAAACACTTCCGATGTCCTTAATAGGTAGGATAAATGCTATAAAAATGATTTTCTTGCCACAAATCCTTTACCTATTTCAATCAATACCTATATATCTCCCAAAAAAGTTTTTCAAAAAACTGGACTCAGACATTACAAATTTTATATGGGATTACAAATCCCACAGAATACAAAGAACACACCTTAACAAACGAAAAGAGTTGGGGGGTCTAGCGCTCCCTAACTTTATGTATTATAACTGGGCAGTAAATATTAAAAATATGATTCACCTGCTGGACAATTCTGCCCAGCAGGTGGACTGGATTATAATGGAAAAAGGGGATTGCTCCCCGAATAATATAGGAGCGATTATTCTCTCTCCAATAAATTTGAATAATAAAAATTATAATAAAAATCCAATTATATATAGCACTATTAGAACATGGAAGCAAATAAAACAGAATCTAAAATTAAGAAACCTATCTCTCTTAATACCAATAGTCAATAACCCATCGTTTAAACCTTCAATCATAGATAAAGCATTTATACAATGGGAAAGAATGGGAATTAAAACGCTCGAAGATCTGTATGAATTAGAAAAATTACTATCATTCCAACAACTACAACTGAAATATAATTTGAAAAATAATCAATATTTTAAATATCTACAAATCTGTGACTATTTGAAAACACACACACAAGATTATTATAATATGCCTTCCGACTTACTAGATGAAGCAATGAAGACAAAGGCGGAATCAGTTAATTTAATATCATACTTATATAATATCATCTTAAATATAGAAATACCCACAACAGATGGAATTAGAAGAGATTGGGAACAAGATCTAGGTATAAAAATTTCAAAAGAGAGTTGGGATAATCATTTATTACAGGTGCATAAATGCTCGATCAACGTACGACATACGCTTATCCAATTTAAAACATTACATAGATTATATTATTCAAAAACCAAACTAAATAAAATCTTTCCTAACGTCTCACCAATCTGTGATAAATGTATATGTCAAGAAGCTACCATAGCACATTCTTTTGTTTTTTGTACAAAAATCCAAAAATTCTGGTTTGAAATATTTGATATTTTTTCAAAATTAATCAAAATAAAACTGGTACCAAAACCAGAATGGATTATTTTTGGAATATCGGAAGGTATTCCTGAATTAAACGTGTATCAGAAGAATTTACTCAATTATGGGCTAATAATGGGAAAAAAGCTTATACTTAAATTCTGGAAAAATGCGCCCACACCAACAATAAAAATGTGGACATCAAATATGTTGGAAACATTACATCTGGAAGAGATGAGATTCCTCCTAGTAGGCAAAGTAGATCAATTTCAAAAGACGTGGTCTACGTTTTTGGACCTATTACAAGCATGAGGTGAAATAGTAATTTAGAAAAACAAATAAATAAATAAAAGGTATCTGGACCTGGTAATGGGAGGTAAAATAAAAATAGGCTTGGTTGGTAGTTCCTTCTCTATGAAGTATGGTATAAGAATTATAATAGAGCGATTGTTCCTTCTTTCTTTCTCTTTTTTTTCTAGGGTCTATTTTCTAACTTTACTTCCTTCTCTAACTTCTTTTCTAAGGGGCTTTCTTTTCCCAACACTCTTTTGCACTTCACAACCTTTGTGCACTTTCTTCACTTTTCTTACTTCTTTCTTTTTCTTTCTTAAAGTTTAAAAAAGTGAAGCGGTACAAAAAATGTATTAATATATACGTGTTGTACATTACTGTAATCTACCGTACTTCTAAAAAATAAAAAATAAAAAAATTAAAAAAAAAAAAAAAAAAAAAAAAAAAAAAAAAAAATAAAAAAAAAAAAAAAAAAAAAAAAAAAAAAAAAAAATTATTTTAAACTCGGGGTCACTCCTGGGTCAACTCGCACAGTGAGACAGCCCTTTCACTCTAATCGCTAAATTGCTCAATCCAAGCCAATATGCTGGGGAATCACTGCTGCACTCACTCCAATGACTCTCAAAACCTATGCAATCAAAAAATATTACTTATTAATAAAGAATACCGTATAAACTGTTATTAATTCAATTGCCACTGAATTACATTTTAATATTTTATATCATTTAGATTATCTCTCATAAGGATGAGGCTGTATTGATTTTGTTTTGTTTCATTGTGCCAAAAGGTGGTGTATATCATGACATTCAGAAGCAAAGGCAGGCATTCAAGTTAAAAAACGTTACTGCATAAGCAACATGATCTGTCACCCTTCAGGCTTATGATGGTCGGCCTGCTTCAAATTACTCACCCCCTCCTAACTCACTTTCAGGTCAATAATAACGTTTCTGGACACTGGAATTGCTATTGGTTTATTATTGCCATGTGTATCAAGATAAAGTGCAATAAATTGCTTTGCATACTAATCCAAGCTGATCATGCCACAGGTAGTGGAAAGAAAAATAAACAGTGAGAATATTAGTGTTACAGCTGTAGAGTAAGTGTAGATTAAAAGATATGCTAGGGCTCCAGCAAGACAGATTGGAGGATCGGGCAAATCGGGGTTGGACAGGCTAGATGCACGAAGATTGTTCCCGATGTTGGGGAAGTCCAGAACAAGGGGTCACAGTTTAAGGATAAGGGGGAAATCTTTTAGGACCGAGATGAGAAAAACATTTTTCACACAGAGAGTGGTGAATCTCTGCAATTCTCTGCCACAGAAGGTAGTTGAGGCCAGTTCATTGGCTATATTTAAGAAGGAGTTAGATGTGGCCCTTGTGGCTAAAGGGATCGGGGGGGTATGGAGAGAAGGCAGGTACAGGATACTGAGTTGGATGATCAGCCATGAGCATTTTAAATGGTGGTGCAGGCTCGAAGGGCCGAATGGCCTACTCCTGCACCTATTTTCTATGTTTCTATGTTTCTATGAAGTCTGTTCAAAAGTCTGATAACAGCAGAACATGAAGCTGTTCCTGAATCTGGTGGTAGAGTATGTGCTTTCAGGCTTTTATATTTTCTATCCGATGGGAGAGGGAGGAGACAGAATGACTAGGGTGTGAATGGTCCTTAATAATACTGGCTGCTTTCCGAAGGCTACATGAAGTGTAGCTGGAATTGACGGGCAATGGACTGTAAGCCCAGTCTGCATAATGGTCTGGGCTGCATCATGTTCATAAGATCATGTGATAGGTGCAGAATTAGGCCATTTGGTCCATCAAGTCTACTCCGCCATTCAATCATGGCTGACCTATCTCTCTTAACCGCAGTCTCTTGCCTTCTCCCCTATAATCTCTGATACCCATACTAATCAAGAATCTCTCTATCTCTGCCTTAAACATATCAATTGACGGCCTCCACAGCCTTCTGTGGCAAAGAATTCCACAGAATCACCACCCTGCATCTTTGCACCCATGGATCCATGCATCTATGCATCCAGGCATGTATTCATGCAGTAACAACTATGCTATATAGCATAGTGCACGGGAAGCAATTGATTGTAGGATGATTTGGGATACTCTAAATTATGAAGAGCATGGTATAAACATAACTTATTTTGTTTATTTTCAGTGTTTGTTTACGAAAAAATATTTTTCAAAAAGCCTATCCTATCCTAGGCTGAAGATGTTCAATTGAAGGTTTTCAAAATGGGACTGGATGATGAATAACTTACCATATTGCAAAGAGACATTTCAGGTTTTTTCAGTACTTAAATGAGGCTACATTCCTCAAATTGTTCAGTTTAATCCATCGTTGGTCAGGTCTTAAAGGATATGGGGAAACTAACAACTCAAAGGAGATCTGATGCAAAATGTAAGATTCTTTCTACTGGCAATGCTTGTAAGAGGTGGTCTGATTCTCCTCTCAACTAATATAACCTGATCTGCTTCCTTAGGACATAGCACACATAGAATGGTACAGCACAAGGACAAGCCCTCGACCCACAATGTCTTTGCCAAACACAATCATAAGACCATCACTTATCTACCTGCACATAATCCATATCCCTCCATTCCCTACATATCCATATGCCTATCCAACAGTCTTTTAAATGCCGCTGATGTATCTGTTTCAACCAGTACCACTGACTGCATATTACAGGCACTCACCACCCTCTGTGTAAAAAACTTGTCCCACATATCTCCCTTAAACTTTGTATCTCTCACCTTAATGCTATGACCTCTAGCATTTGATTTTTCCATGCTGGGGAAAAATATATTGACTGTCTACCTGGTCAATGCTTCGCATCATTTTAATAAGCTCCAATCAGGTCTCCTGACATTCCAGGAGACTTAGCATTCCAGAGAGAACAATCCTAGCCTACCCACCTTCTCTCTGTAGCTATTCCAGGCATCATTCTGGTAAACATTCTCTGCACCCTTTCTAAAGCATCCACATCCTTCCTTAAATGGGGCAAACAGAATTGCACAGAATACTCAAATGTGGCCTATTCAAAGTCCTATAAAGCTGCATCATGACTTACTGAGTCTTATACTCAATGCATCTGACCTATGAAAACGATCTTACCATAAGCTTCATTTACCAATCTATCTACTTGTGTTGCCACATCCATGGATTATGGACTTTGACCACAAGATCCTCTTTATCCTTCTTTATCCCTTATCCCTCCTCCTTATTGCAACATGCAGGTTCTGAACATCGATCAATTGGCCTTTAAACAACATCCACATGTCAGATTTGGACTTGCCCAATAATAATTGCTCCCAGTTTACATTCTGAAGTTCCAGCCTAAAAACATTGCTGTTTTCCTTATTCCAAATTAGCACACTTTCAAAATGTCCAGTCTTCTCCCTATTCAATACCATCTTAAACATTATTGAGTTGTAATCACTATCCCTGAAATATTCTTCCACTGAAACTCTAGTCATCTGGCCAGGCTCATTTCCCAACACAATGTCCAGTATGTTCCCTTCTCGAATTTGGACTGTACACATACTGTTTCAAGAACATTTCTTGGATACACCTCACTTGACACAAAGCCTCTTTTCAATCAAAACACAGCTTTCTCTCTGCTCTCCCGCCGACTTTTCAAAAATGCCTTCTCTTAGAAACATAGAAACATAGAAAATAGGTGCAGGAGGACGCCATTCGGCCCTTTGAGCCAGCACCGCCCTTCATTGTGATCATGGTTGATCGTCCCCAATCAATAACCCGTGCCTGCCTTCTCCCCTTATCCCTTGATTCCACTAGCCCCTAGAGCTCTATCTAACTCTCTCTAAATTCCATCCAGTGATTTGGCCTCCACTGCCCTCAGTGGCAGGCAATTCCACAAATTCACAACTCTCTGGGTGAAAAAGTTCTCTTGAAATGGCTGCCCACCAACTCTCTCCTCGACTTTTGAACTTTTCTATATTTTCAATCTGCCAATCAACACTCCCAAATCCACTCTATGATCCATTCAATATCCTCACCGTTATCTGTTCCTCCAATCCATAATTGCTCTTCATGCACTGTTTAGCTGCAATTTGCTCACCCCCATCCCCATGCTACCCTCAACTCTCCCATAATCTCTCCCTTTCTGCCCTTTGTTCTCCTCGCAGTGCAGAGCTTATAGTCAAACAGATATCCATCAATCCTCTCACTTTGAATGGTTGTTTGAGAAAAACAATTGGTAAACAAGGTGCCATGGCACAATTCAAAGGACAAAGAACAAAGGACAAAGGACATTTATTTGTCACGTACACCAATTGGTGTGGTGAAATTTGTCTTGCCATGCAGCACACAGATAAAGATAAGACACAACATTAAAGAATTTAACAATAAACATAAAAAAATATCCCCCACAATGGTTCCTACTGTGAGGGAAGGCACAAAGTCCAGTCCCCATCCCCTTGTCCACCCATAGTCAGGCCTATTGAGGCCTCCACAGTCGCCGCTACGGGGCCCGATGTTTCAGGCCCTTCTTCGCCGGGTGATGGTGCTCTGGCGTCAGGAGAATCCTCTCAGCGGCTTGGGACACCTGGAGCGGCCGCTTCCTAACTGGAGACCGCGGCTTCCGAAGCCGACAGGCCACGCTCGATGGAGCTTCACCACTGGCGATCTCGTCGCGAGATCCCAGGCTCCCGGTGAAAAGTTCAGCGCCGCCGCCTGCAGCTGGCTGCTCCACAGACCCGCACCTCCGCGATGTTCACCTGCGGTCTCAGCATTCCGGAGCTCCAGCGTGGCGACCCGGGCAAGGCATCACCCGCTCCGCGATAGCGCTCCAGCACTGTGCCGCCGCTGAAGCCGAGGTTCTGGGCGGTCCCACTCCAGGCCCGCTGGTAGGCCGCGAGGATGGGTCGACGGTGCAGCCCGGAGAAAAGCTGCCTCTCCGACCAGGTAGGGACCCTAGAAAACAGTTACCCCCTTCCCCCCATCCCCCACATAAAAAAGGCTAGAACTCCGAAAACAAAAAAACTCAACTAACTAAAAATTAAAAAAAAGAGAAAAAATGGACAGCTGCAGGCTGGGCATCCATACCCGTACAGGACGGCGCCCCCTAGACCATGGCACAATTCAGCTGCACTTCCACTTCATCCACAATTATGCCTTTTCTAAACTGTCTTCCCATCACCTAAACATCTCATTCCCTCCCTGCTTCTCTAAACAGGATTCTTTGCACTTGTCTAAGCAACTCGGCTTCCCGCAAATCTCAATGAACCTTGTCGGAATCCAAAGTTTTGGAGTGCAGGATTATACATTACAGAATAATAAAACTGGATAGCTTCTTATTACCCCACAGGTTCTGTATAGAGCAACAGGCATTCCTGCAAAGATAAATCTGATCTAAAACATGAGTGTAAGGTGTGTGGTTTCACATAAAAATAGGATTATTTTAAAGACATTTTATCAAAATCTTTCTTTGGTAGAGCTAATCTTTATGCTTCAGGGAATAGATTATTGAAGTTACATTTGTAAGGTTGTATGCAGAGTGAGAACAGTGGGAAAAGTTTGTAGATTTTCTCATCTTCATTCAATCAGCAGGATCTGAAGGGGTAGATTTCCATTTCATCACTGGCATCATAAAAATCAGAATACAAATATGCTGCCTACAGCAGAATACTGATCAATCTGGTGAAGTCTAAAGTACTTTCAGCTTTAGAGGAGAAGGATTCTTAAGCAGGACGGTAAAAATAAGGAGTGGGCAAGAAAATGGTTTAGAGATTTTAAATGTAGAGAAGGGTGTAAGGCAGACTTGGCAGACAGTATTGCAAGAAAGATGAATAAAGGGAGGCAAGTCAGAAGAGAATGTGTGAGATTTTCCAGTGACTAAGGAGCTGCCTAACATCACCACTCATACTTCATTAGGAGCATACTGCCTCTTCAAGTGGTAAATTCTAGATATGAGGGACTGCAGATGCTGACTTCGAAAAAAAACACAAAGTGCTTGAGTAACTCAGCAGGTCCGGCAGCATCTCTGGCAGCATTAGGAAGAAGAATCCTTTTTTAATTTGTTTTTATTTTTATTTATTAGAAATACATTACATTAGAACCACATACATTAGTACTCGTCACATATATCTTTGTACAATTAATGTACTCCGTTTGTTTTTTACACTAGTAAAGGGAAAGGATGAAATTGAGAGAAAGAAGAAAGTGAAGGAAAAAGTGAAAGTGTAGAAAAAGTGACAACAAGAAAGAACGAAGACCCTATAAGAACAAAATTAAAAACAAAAGAAAAAGAGTTAAGAAATAGACCCTAGAAAAGAAGAAGAAAGGGAAAGAGGGAAGAGAGAAAAACTTTTAGTTTTTGTAAGCATCACGCAAATGGGACATACCAACTCTCCAACTTTCATCCCCCCTTACCTGACCTCAGTTTTTTTTTTAAGGTACTTTTGCACCCTATATTTGTAATAATTCTATAAATGCAGACCACGTCAGGTGGAAGTGATCTGGTTTACCTGCCAGGAGGAGTCTTATCTCTTCTAGGTGTAATGTTTCGAACATATTTCCAAAATTTTAGGATTAGCTTTTTTTCCAGTTATTAACCCATAGTCTATTAGTTTATTTTGGAACACATTTAGTTCTGGACCATCTTCCGTTATTCCGAAGATAATCCATTCTGCTTTGGGTATCAGTTTTATTTTAAATAATTTTGTAAAGATTTCAAAAATTTCAATCCAAAATTTTTGAATTTTTGTACAGAAAACAAATGAGTGCACTATAGTAGCTTCTTGGGATTGACATTTATCACAAATGGATAATACATTGGGGAAAATGTTATGGATTTTAGTTTTGGAATAATATAATCTATGTAAGATTTTAAATTGTATTAAAATTTGTCTTGCATTAATCGAACATTTATGCACGTTTAATTCCACCTTTCATTCCACCTTTCCTTTGAGATTTTAATAGCTAATTCTTGTTCCCAGTCTCATCTGATACCCTCCGTAGATGGTATTTCTACATTTAAGATAATATTATACAAATATGATATTAAGTTTGCTGATTCAGCTTTTATCTGCATTGCATCATCCAATACATCTGCTGGGCTATTATAATGATATTTTGTATATTTTTTCAAATAGTCGCATATTTGAAAATATTTAAAATATTGATTATTTCCGTGTTTATATTTTATTTGTAATTGTTGAAATGAAAGTAATTTTCCAGTTTCATGCAAGTCACCGAACGTTTTAATTCCTAGTCTATCCCAGTGTGTGAACGATTTATCTATAATAGAGGGATTAAACGAAGGGTTATTAACTATGGGAGATAAAAGTGATAGATTTCTTAATTTTAAATTTTGTTTTATTTGTTTCCAAATTCGGATTGTGCTATGTATAATTGGGTTCTTATTATAATTTATGTTATTCAGTTTCATTGGTGAAAGGAGGATCGCTCCAATGTTTCCAGAGGAGCAATCCTCTCTCTCCATTACAATCCAGTCCACTTGCTGGGCAGAGTTATCCATCAGTTGAATCATATTTTTAATATTTACTGACCAATAATAATACATGAAATTAGGTAATGCTAAACCCCCTAATACTTTAGGTTTATTCAAGTGAGTTTTTTGTATTCTATGTGATTTATAGTCCCATATAAAATTAGTGATATCTGAGTCCAGTTTTTTTTTAAACTTCTTTGGTAAGTATATAGGAATCGATTGGAATAGGTATAAAATTTGTGGTAGAAAGATCATTTTTATTGCATTTATTCGGCCTATTAAAGACATCGGGAGCGTTTTCCAAAATTTAATTAGTGTGTTTAATTTATTAAGTAGGGGAGCAAAATTTGCTTTAAACATACCTTGAAATGTTCTAGTAATTTCGATTCCCAAGTATTTGAATGTTTCTGTAGCTATTTTAAAAGGGAATTTTAAAAGATGTGTTGAATCTTTCAGTTTTATTGACATAATTTCACTTTTATTCCAATTTATTCTGTATCCAGAAAAAGATCCAAAGTTTTCAATTAAATTTAATATATTTGGTATAGTAATTTGAGGTTTTGTAATGTACAGTAATGTATCATCCACGTATAAAGATATTTTATTATTTGAATCTTTAGTATTATACCCATGGATATCAGGGTGTGTTCTAATTTTTTCTGCTAACGGTTCAATAATAAGAGCAAACAACTGTGGTGATAATGAGCATCCTTGTCTATTTCCCCTTGATAGTTGAAATTTCGAGGATAATATGTTATTAGTTAGTATTCTAGCTGTAGGTTTATTATATAATAATTTAATCCATAGAATAAAATTCTCTCCGTTGGAATTTTTGTAATACTTTATCCATATAATTCCATTCTACTTGGTCAAATGCTTTTTCAGCATCCAGCGAAATAATTGATAATTCTTGTTCTTCAGATTTGTGTGAGTGCATTACGTTGAGTAAATGTTGAGTCTCATATTGTTAGATGAGTATCTCTTAGGGATAAACCCCGTCTGATCTGGGTTTATTAGTTTACTAATATATTTACTTAATCTTCTAGCTAATGTTTTTGCTAATATTTTTTGATCTGTGTTTAACAATGATATAGCTCTATTTGAACCCGGTTCTTCTATATCTTTGTCTTTCTTAAGTATTAGTGTAATCGTTGATTCCGCTAATGTATCAGGTAGTATTTGTTTTTTAAAAGCATATTGGTACATTTTTTGTAATCGTGGTATAATTTTGTCATAGAAGCTTTTAGAAAATTCATTAGTAAATCCATCAGGACCTGGTGTTTTTCCATTCTTTAGTGAGTTTATTGTATCTTCTAATTCCTTAATTGAGATTTGTGCACCCAATTCCTTTTGTGCCTTCAACTCTATCTTTGGAAGATTACAATTATCCAAAAACTCTGTGATTTTATAGGAGTCAGTTGTTGTTTTAGATGTATACAAATTCTCATAAAATTGCGCAAATCTTTTATTAATATCCTTAGGTATGGTTAATAATTCCCCTTTATCTGATTTAATCTTTGGGATCGTATGTTCTTTTTCTCGTTTTTTTAGCTGTCGAGCCAAAAGTTTATGCGGTTTATCCCCAAATTCAAAGTGCTCTTGTTTTGTAATTTGAAAAAGTCTTATAAATTTGGCTGATAATAGTTTATTTAATTTAAATTTCAAAATTATTATTTTATTATGTTTATCTATTGATGGATCTTTAGCATTATCTATATCCATTTGTCTAATAAGTTCTTCTAACTGTCTTTGTTCATTCTTATTCTTTTTATTTTGAAAAGCTTGATATGAAATTATAAAACCCCTGATGTATGCTTTAAAAGATTCCCATAGTACAGTAGGCGATATATCTGGAGTGTCATTTATTTGAAAAAAGGCATCCACTTGTTCTTTTGAATATATACTCGCTTGTGGATCTTTTAGGATTTGAGAATTAAATCCCCAAAACGATTTATTCTTAGACATTCCTTCCAGTTTTAAAAAGAAATTTAATGGTGAATGATCTGAAATCGAATTTGTATGGTATATTGGGTTAAAAGTATGAGGGATTAATTTTGTATCCACCAGGAAATAGTCTATACGTGAGTATGTTTTGTGTACCATTGAATAAAACGAGTATTCCCTGCCAGTTGGATTACCAATTCTCCATACATCTGCTATATTAGTATTGTTCATGTAAGTTTTGAAGTTCACCAGTTTTAGATTTCATATTCCCTCTCTGTTTTTGGCTTGATTTATCTAAATACGGATCTAAAACACAGTTAAAGTCTCCTCCTATTATAACATTTTGATAGTTAGACTCTGCAATTATGTTCAAAATTTTATTTTTAAAATGAGAGTTGTCAAAGTTAGGCGCATATATATTTACCAAGGTAATTGGAGTATCATGAATTTCTCCATTAACTATTAAGTATCTCCCTTCGATGTCTGTTATGATATTCTTTGCTTTAAATGGTATACCTTTTCTTATAATGATTGCCGTACCTCTAGATTTCGAAGTAAATGAAGAATGGTATGTTTGACCTATCCATTTCGCCCTCAACCTAGCTTGATCCTGAGATTTTAAATTATTTTCTTGTAAGAAGGTAATGTCAGCGTTGTGCAGTTTCAGCTGAGCTCGTATCTTACCCCTTTTAATAGGTCCGTTAATACCTCTTATATTCCAACTACAGAATAAGACTCCTCCTAGGTTTTTTTGCTTAGCATCTTGCATTTTGAATAATTATAGTACCTTTAAATCTTGTGGTGCATCCATATCCCAGGTCTTTGGGTATTGGGGGAACTTTTGAATTTCTAAGTTTTGTTGGTATATCCCTTTTTACGCTTATTACTAAACACAAAACACAAACATGTGAGTTTATGTGATAATTTAAAAAAAACTAAAAAAGTGAAAATACAGTGTCTAATATAGTTGGCACTGTAGCAAGTGGCCCACCTGTAGGTGGGAGAAAACCTTGTTTCGACTTCCATTGTGATGTTAAACAAATAGTTCCGCTCTCTTGGTTAATCATAACATATTAAAATATTAAAACGGGGCCTCACATTCAAATATATAATACAATTTTACCCTATATCTTTCATTATAACATATCATGTATATATCGCAATTTTAGCAACTAATTATTAAACAGATCCTTTTGACTTCCATAATGGTCAACTGTTGGTTGAAGGGGTTAACGAGACGTGCCCCTGGACCTAAGCCAGGTGCTCGTTTCTCATCCCCTCCTCCCAATTATAGATAAGGCTTAAATTTGTTAAAAATTCGTATTAGTATGTTAGTTCATTATTATTATTATTATTTTTTTTAAAAATTTTTGTTAGCATTCTAATCTAACATGAATAACTTATTAAGTTGTTAATAGGATAAGTTCTTACGATTGGATTTAATATTGTAGTCTATACACAGATAATGCTTCTGGTATATACCATTCATTTCTGTTCAGCTGTTTACTCATTTTGAACAGAGAATGTCCTTGATTCAAAGTTCCATAGATAACAGTCTAGCCATCCCAAGACAAAACATTGCTTGGAATGGTTCAGATCTGCCAAACCTCCATTTAATTTCTATTTTTCAACGATGCTCTGGGCATGTTTGAACGCATCTTCTGGTTTTGCAAATGACTTTTCAGAACCCTTGAAAGAAATACGCATTTTAGCTGGATAAAAAACCCCGTATCTGATCCCTTGTTTCCCTCTCAAAATATCTTTAACCTTCCCAAATTGGTTTCTCTTTTGCACAATTTCATACGGACAGTCCCTGAATATCTTGATAATGTCATTGTCCACCCGCAGCTGCACTCCATACTTGATTTTGCTCATAACATCTTCCAGTTCTAAAATATCCCGAAATTTCACAATAATATGTCATGGGTGACTTTTTCCAGCATCAGATCTCTGTTTAAATCTTGGAACACGATGAGCCACTTCAATTTTCGGTTCTTTGGAAAGATTAAGCAGTTGTTTAAGTAAGCCCATGGCAAACTCACGAACGTCCTTCCCCTCGACTCCCTCAGAGACTCCAAGAATTCTCAAATTCTGGCGTCTAGAGCGAGCTTCCAGGTCCAGGCATTTGTCTGAGACTTTCCCCAGTTGAATCACCATCTGTAGTGAAGTATGTTCATTTTCTTGCTTCATTTGCTCATATTCTTGCCTCATTTTCGCCATGTTTTCAACCACTCGAACCGTATTTTTCTCCAGTTCCGTAATTGTGCGCATACTTGCAGCTACTGTTTCAAACACAGCCGTGAACCTGTCCATAGTAGTTTCATCCATCTTGTCCATTCTCCCCGATAGTCCATCTTTCACATCATCAATTCGTTTATTTATAGTGTCCAGTGAATCAATCACCTTCTGATTACTAGCATCAATAGCCTTCTGATTACCAGCATTTGAATTTGCATCATCTTTTCCATTTTTTCCATCATATTTCCCATATTTTCCATCACAGTTTTATTTTCATTCAAAATCTCATCTTTCATATCTTTCATATCATTCACAGATTTCTTCAAGTCATCAAACTCTTTGTCCTTACCAGAATCTGTCTTAGATCTTGTATCCATTTCTGCAGCCACTTCAAAAACTTCAGAGGTAACTTCTCCTTCAGGCTTCTTCTGGTTTCTCAGCAGCTTTTTCACTGATCTCTGAGGGCTCTTGGCTGGAGACAGTTTACTCATTTAAAAGGCTTTAAACCACCATTTAAAACATCGCGCTTACTGATGACGTCATCAGCCCGGCGACCAGAAGCTCCGGTAAGGTTTTTTAATCCAGTCCCGATTTATGGACCCGTTTTACACGATAAATCGTGAAATTTTTCGGGAGCGGAGCTAGGTGCATGTCTGTTAATCCAACATGGCGCCACCGGAAGACCGGAAGTCCGGAAGAAGAATCCTAACCTGAAACATTACCTATCCATGCATTCCAATACTTGGCTGATCAATAAGGCATTGTGTAGTGCTGGGCTTTTCTACTCTGGCATGACCTTGGCAGCTGGTAGGGATCTAGCTGGTATGTGAGGAAGAGTCTGCTTTTTCAGTAAGGAAATGAAACAACTGTGGAAAAATGTCAAACCCATTTAAAGGCAAGGAAGATAACTGAAAGAGAACTGGCTTCACATATGTTTTTATCAATTGAAACTTTCACACATTGCTGTTCCATAGGTCAATTCAGCTTGGAAAACTTATTAACAGTTTCTTCTTTCAGACCCACCAGAATAACTCTTCTATTTCAATGCAACATTAAAAACAGACTCGAATCATACGGTTTCTTGTTTCTTCTAGTTTTGGGTAAAAGCCTTTACATCATCAAATAGTTGGGGGGGGACAAAATGGGGAGCCGGCGTGCTTTGTAACTTTGTCAGCACCGTAGGTGGCTGCTATTTGTATACATTGTGTATGCAAGCAAAGAATCTCACTGTGTCTAGTCACATGTGACAATAAATTATTCCTATTCCTAGTAATTCAGCATCTACCACACTGATTGCTGCAGACTTCTGCAAATTAAAATGTCCAAACGAAACATAAACTAGCAGACTCATTGTGACAAGCAGAAAGAATATCCAACAACTAATTTTTAAGTCTGTGCTAATCCCTTCGGGAGATCTGATGCAGTATCCTCTCTATTTCTGAATGCACATTCAGCACAAAAAGGTTTAGAAAGGGTATTGGTTGAAGCACTGATTACTGCAACCAGTTATCTGTACTCTGCATTTTTTAGGATCGACATCTCATGCATGTTAGTGTCCTCAACAATATGGCATCTGGTTAAATTTGCTCTATCAATGCATCCATGCTCCTTTGATGTATTTTTTGGTGATTTAAAATATTTAACACCGACATAGAACGCCAAAACATTTGCTATTGATACCAGTTTTTTAGTGCTCAGTTTGCTTTACAGATAAGAGACTTAATTTACCATAATGCACATCTAACATAAAATCAGCTTTAAAAATATTCCAATCTTCTGAAACAACTGATGAAATCAATGCTTATTCACAACTCTACTTATTACTTGGTACTAATATCACATCGGTTATTGACATAATAATCATAATCATAACCATACTTTATTAGACAAGTATTTTTGCAACATTCAAGGATTTTTTTTTGCCATACTTTCATACCAATAAATAGCAACAGAACACACAAAATACATTTTAACATGAACATCCGCCACAGTGACTCCTCTGCATTCCTCACTGTGATGGAAGGCGAAAAAAACTTCAAACTCTCCCTTCTTTGTCATCCAGCTGTTGGAGGCCTCTAACCTTCAGTTGACGGGACAATCTTACTCCTGTAGCTGGCGGCGGGCCTCCTCATCAGGGTGATTAAGCTCCTGCATCGGGGGGGATTCTCAGCTCCCCCGTGCCCGGCGATCTACCCCGGGTCTGGGCTAGTCGAATGTCATGTAGCTTTTGAAGCTTCTCGACGTCGGTCTCAACCCGAGACTGCGAGCTCCTTGATGTTAAAGTCTGCAGGCAATGGTTGGAGCGTTGATTCCAGGCAAGGAATCGTCTCTGATGATAAAGATGAAGCGTACAAATTAGCCAGAAAAAGCAGCCTACCAGAGGACTGGGAGAAATTCAGAGTCCAGCAGAGGAGGACAAAGGGCTTAATTAGGAAAGGGAAAATAGATTATGAAAGAAAACTGGCAGGGAACATAAAAACTGACTGCAAAAGCTTTTATAGATATGTGAAGAGAAAAAGATTAGTTAAAACAAATGTAGGTCCCTTGCAGTCAGAAACAGGTGAATTGATCATGGGGAACAAGGGCATGGCAGACCAATTGAATAACTACTTTGGTTCTGTCTTCACTAAGGAAGACATAAATAATCTGCCGGAAATAGCAGGGGACCGGGGGTCAAATGAAATGGAGGAACTGTGACATCCAGGTTAGCTGGGAAGTGGTGTTAGGTAAATTGAATGGATTAAAGGCCAATAAATCCCCAGTGCCAGATAGGCTGCATCCCAGAGTACTTAAGGAAGTAGCCCCAGAAATAGTGGATGCATTAGTGATAATTTTTCAAACCTCTTTATATTCTGGAGTAGTTCCTGAGGATTGGAGGGTAGCTAATGTAACCCCACTTTTAAAAAAAAAAGGGAGTGAGAGAGAAAACGGGGAATTACAGACCAGTTAGTCTAACGTTGGTAGTCGGGAAACTGTTAGAATCAGTTATTAAAGATGGGATAGCAGCACATTTGGAAAGTAGTGAAATCATTGGACAAAGTCATGTCTGACGAATCTTATAGAATTTTTCGAGGATGTAACTAGTAGAGTGGATAAGGGAGAACCAGTGGACGTGTTATATCTGGACTTTCAGAAGGCTTTCGACAAGGTCCCACATAAGAGATTAGTATACAAACTTAAAGCACACGGTATTGGGGGTTCAGTATTGATGTGGATAGAGAACTGGCTGGCAGACAGGAAGAGTAGGAGTAAACGGGTCCTTTTCACAATGGCAGGCAGTGACTAGTGGGGTACCGCAAGGCTCAGTGCTGGGACCCCAGCTATTTACGATATATATTAATGATTTGGACGAGGGAATTGAATGCAACATCTCCAAATTTGCGGATGACACGAAGCTGGGGGGCAGTGTTAGCTGTGAGGAGGATGCTCAGAGGCTGCAAGGTGACTTGGATAGGCAGGGTGTGTGGGCAAATGCATGGCAGATGCAGTATAATGTGGATAAATGTGAGTTTATCCACTTTGGTGGCAAAAACAGGAAAGTAGACTATTTTCTGAATGGTGGCTGATTAGGAAAAGGGTAGATGCAACGAGACCTGGGTGTCATGGTACACCAGTCATTAAAAGTAGGCATGCAGGTGCAGCAGGCAGTGAAGAAGGCAAATGGTTTTGGTCTCCTAATCTGAGGAAAGACATTCTTGCCATAGAGGGAGTACAGAGAAGGTTCACCAGACTGATTCCTAGGATGTCAGGACTTCCATATGAAGAAAGACTGCATAGGCTCGGTTTGTACTCGCTAGAATTTAGAAGATTGAGGGGGGATCTTATAGACATGTACAAAATTCTTAAGGGTTTGGACTGGCTAGATGCAGGAAGATTGTTCCCGATGTTGGGGAAGTCCAGAACAAGGGGTCCCAGTTTAAGGATAAGGGGGATATCTTTTAGGACCGAGATGAGGAAAACATTTTTCACACAGAGAGTGGTGAATCTCTGGAATTCTCTGCCACAGAAGGTAGTTGAGGCCAGTTCATTGGCTATATTTAAGAGGGAGTTAGATGTGGCCCTTGTGGCTAAAGGGATCAGGGGGTATGGAGAGAAACCAGGTGCAGGATACTGAGTTGGATGATCAGCCATGATCATATTGAATGGCGGTGCATGCTCGAAGGGCCGAATGGCCTACTCCTGCACCTATTTTCTATGTTTCTATGTAACTTCACGCCCCACGGTGGGTCTCAAAGTCAGTCCCGAGCAAGGCCTCCTGCTCCACGATGATAGGCCGCAAAGTAACCGGAGATACGATCCGATAAACAATCGCATCTCCGGCAAGGTAAGCGATTGAAATAAACTGTCCCCCGACAGACAGACTGTAGGCGAGGCTGCCATCGAAGCGCCACCCAGTGGAATATAATATTAGACCTGAGATCTTTTCATATTAAATGAAAGAGTGAACATCATATATTATTTAGTTTGCTATGAAAAATTAGGTTGAAAATGATGATACGTAATTTGCAAAACCAGTATTGTGCCAACACGTATCTCGATATGATACGAAACGATAGAACCTTATTGATCTCAGGAGGGAAATAGATCTGCCAACAGTCATAAAACTTAAGATATAGGAAACATGAAATTAAAGTGACGAGCGGAAAGGATTGGGGATATGCAAATATTTGGGGACGGGGCTTGGTGGGGTGGGGGAGGGGAGTCAGTCTATCCCATGACAGAAGGGGAAGGAGTTGTACTGTTTGATAGCCAGAGGGAAGAAGGATCTTTTGTGGTGTTCCATACTGCATCTTGTGGAACCAATCTGTTGCTGAAGGTACTCCTCAGGTTGACTACTGTATCATGGAAGGGGTGAGCTGTATTGTCCAAGATGCTCCACAGTTTGAAGAGCATCCACCCGTCCAAGACCACCTCCCAAGAATCCAACTCCGCCCCAAGGATGGAGCCAGCCTTCCTGATGAGTTTGTTAATCTTGTTGCCATCTGTGGCCTTCGCCCTGCTGTGCATGTCTGAGACATGCCTACAAAGTTGCCAGGCTGAGCCACACTGGCAACGGGGCCTCTGCTTCATATGGTAAAGCAGGAAGCTGTAAATACATGGTAGTGCATAGTTCCAGGTGAAATGTCCCCATGTCCCATTTTGTCACCATGTCCCATTATCATTATTCACCATCAAGTTACTGCATTATGCATCAGTAAACAAGGAGCCATTCTTGATGGCACAGAGGATCTATCAGGCACTATCTCAATGTTTAAAATACATTTGGACAGGAACATGGGTAGGATAGGTTGAGAGGGATATGGGCCAAATGCAGCCTAGTGTAGATGGGGCATATTGGTTGGCATGCACAAAGAGGGCCAAAGGGCCTGTTTCCATGCTATGTACTCTACGACTATGACTATGGTTGAATATAATCTCATATCGCCTAACAGCTGTCCTCTGAGCACATTGCTTTCATCCACCAAATAGAACTAATCAATTCCATGACTATACTTGCTCATGAATAACTCCAGAGACTTGTAAAAAAACAAGGTGAGACTGCATATACTTTAATGTAGTAAGGTCTGGACTTCTTACATAAGGGATGTTATACATGCCATAGAGAGAGTGTAGGAAATGTTCACCAGATCAATACCTGGGATTGGTGTACATGGATTCCTTCTTCGGTTAAAGACACTACATTTCAGTGCACACTCTACATTCTAGGTTTGATCTCTTCTCATAGTGCCTTTTCAGATGCTGCTTGAATTGAAATAGCTTTTTAAGCATGTATATTCTGCTCAAATAAATGAATAACTCTTAGAATCTTGCCTCAGTTAATTGTGAACCTTAATTATTTCCAGCCAGGTTTTTTACACAAACAGAATGAATGGTCAGTCTGTCAATCCTGCGTATCTAACCTCAGCAATAAAAAGGTGAAACACTTGCTAATTAGATTATCTGTGTGCTGCATTCTCATTAAGTATTTATTTAAGCATAATCATTTTAAAATCATTTCTTTGGCAGCTTGTTATTGAGAAAACAAAAATTAAACTTATCTCCTGCACACATAAGCACACAGCTACTGTCAATTATACCTGACAAAATTATTTATTTGTTAAATTTAGACATTGGTTTAGTATGTAGCTCTTTTTAATTCCATTGTTATGATTTGTCTCCCAATTTCTATCATAGATAGATAGACGTCAATATACCGCTACTCCTTTGAAATGTTAGTAATTGCTTTGACCTGAACTTCCAGGTTTAGCAACATTACATTCTGCTTGTTTTCTCAAACTGAATTCAAAACATGTCATGTAATACAGACAATGCTGTATCTCCACTGAATGATCATAGGTTCCCACTTAAAGGTTACTTGTCACTTGTGGTTATCACTTTGCTGTATTTTTCTTTAATGGGAAGTAAAAAGGTGTCAATTTCCATATGTATTTGGGATTAAAACAATTTTAATTCATACGTTTCAGGAAATTAAGACAACAGCAGGAATAACTGGGAGATTACATTACAGTACATTATCTCAGAGGGAAGATGAACCATGAAATCATGCTGACTGTAAAAAGTCTGTGATCTCCCCCTAAATCTAAAGGAGTAAATGAACTGCAGGCCTTGCTACTCAATAACACATAACTGGAAAGCTTCATGCTCAATTAATTCTGAGGTTAAGGGAAACAAATCTTGAAGCTGAATGCAACATCCATATATTATTATGAATGAACATTTAATATAGTTATTCAATTCCCAAGCTTGGATCATTAATATCTTCCAAAGTAAGCAGATGGGTTTTAGTTTAATAATACACTGAAGTTAAATAATAACTCACCAGCCCCTTGATATGGTTTTGTAGGCTAATAGTTTGTGTCATACTGTAGCCTAGGTTCCTGAGGGGGTCTTGAATCCTCGCCCCTGAGTTATGAGGCAAGAATACTGTCACGGCCAAGGCAGATATGGCTTTTATACATGCGTGTGATCTACCACACCTATGCAGCTACTGAAGGTGGTTGTGATGGTGCTCCCAAAGACTGTCAGTAAGGTCGGGGGGCAATGACTATCTGTCACACTGTGGCTTGTGTATCCTGTTGCAGCGAAGCAAATTTTCAATCGCTGAAATCAGGGAGGTGGTCGGTTGGCATCTTTTTGTGATAGGCACAAGTTAACTTAACACTCTGCTCCAGCTGATTAATGTGTCGGCCTTGCCCGTGCAGAATGAGCAGCTTACTGTCTACCAGCTGCTGTTCTGGGTGTTGATTCTGGCCAGTGACTTCAACTGGATCATTGATGTGGCTGGACAATCTGGCAGTGCCTACAGCAGACTAGACAGTATCTCCAGGCTTCTGATGGAGACAGTCATAAATGCAAAGATTAGCAATGTTACAACATTTTGAGATTTAAAAAATCAAGTCTGCAATTTATGCCACCAGATAAAGCATAAATAGAAGTTTAATTTGACACCCAATTCACTTTCATATCTTCAGTATTAAAAAAGTGATGGCCATTTTCATACTCTGAAATGAGCATCTTGTTCCCTATTACTTTTCCATTGACTGAACTCAAAAGCTGTGATCGAGGACAGTCAAAAGCCCATAACTTTCTTAAAAATTAAGAGAACTGAATGAAATGTTCAGTTATTATAGATTGAAGCATTCTGAAACAAATATGAAACAATCTTACTTGGATGACCTGAAATTAAAGCATATAATTAGTTAGTTACCTAATTGTAGCTAATTACAAAATTCAATTACTAGATCTAAACATCTATCCATTTCTTAAGAAAAGGTTAACATTTTTAAATAGCCTAAGTGTCCAAATAACATTCACACAAGAATTCACAATATAATATGATTTTTAAATCTCATTGTCATGAATTTATAGGCCAAATGGAAGGAATTTAATGTTTAATTCCCATAAATTAATGGGCATTTTAATCATCTTGCGAGTGGGTTTTTGTGAAACGCGATCAATTGGAACGTTGCGGTTGCAGTGAATTTGAACCCAATATTGGCAGGAAAAACACTGCCGGTTCGTATGGGGCCAAAATCACATTTTTGCCAATGAAATTTAGATTTGTCATCCTAAGAAGCAAGTTTATATGTAAAATATACGACTTACCTTATGTTTTGTTCCCTACGTGAGATCCGTCCCATTGCAGGCGTTGACGGCGTTAGAAGTAGCTTTTAATTTACTCCAGGGATTAAATTGTCCCACAATTTCTTTTTTTAAACTTCTGAAAATGGAAGTCGGAACGATTTTTCTGCAGCAGCTGAACAGCCTGAGAAAGTTTGACTCCGCAGGCAGGAGAAAACGGCATTTTAATCCCGCCCCACCCCCCCCAAAGGCGCCAAAGTCGCGCACACGGCCAGTGGCAGAACTGCAGCGCTGCTGAAGGTGAGTATTGTAACTTCGCTACAAAGATATGAAAATCCTTCAGCAACCCTGCAGGCAGAGCAGAGCTGCAATTCATCAAGATAAGACAAGACGGCTCAACCCGATGCCAGATAGACCTCTTCCTCGTGTCAAGGGCCATGATGGTCAGATCCACCAACGTCATGCCGGAGTTCTTCTTTGACCACATGTTCCTTCAGGCTTCCTGCCACCTGCAGGAGGACCTGTAGACGGACAGGTGGCACTGTAGAAGTTGAATGTTAAACTTCACACCCCAGAGAATATTGAGGAACTGGAGATTACTGTGCAAGTTGGAAAAATGTGAACCCCTTCTTTTATTCCACGATGCTGAGATGCAACCAAGGAGAACATTAAAGCGTTCTTCATCCACAAATATGTTCAGAAGCAAGATGGGGTCAGAGGGAATTGTGCCAACTCCAGACAAACTTGCAGCAACTTATTCTTCTGCAGTCAAGGGCGGTGGATGTGAGAGATAGACTCAGAGAGGTAAAGAATTGGCAGGTCGCACACTTGCCTCAGAATCCTCCAAAATCATCTTCCAATCCGGAGTATACTTTGTGGATCAGGATGATACATGCTTGTGCTTCTTCTTTGAAAAGGTTCACAAGGGATGCTCTGTGATCTACAGCCATAAAGAAGAGGATGGATGGCTCAGAAACATCCTCACAGACAGACATATTGAGGATCAGCAGTCCTTCCATGCCAGTCTTTACAATGAAAAGGCCTCAGACAGCACTGCCTCCCAGAGCTTTCTGTTGTTTATCACAGTATTCGAGGACAGTAAGTGCGAGAGTCTGGACCAGCCACTGACCCTGAGTGAGCTGATTAACTTCATCCATTCCTTTGATTCGAATGAAACTCCCTGAATCAACGGCTTACTGGTTGAATGGTACTCGGCTCTGTGGGACTGGGTGGGCCTGGACCTGCTGGAAGTCTACAATGTTATGCTTCTGGCTGACAATGTGTCAGAAGCCATGAGGAAGGACATCATCGCCTTCATCTACAAGAAGATGAGGGAGAAAAATGACATCACGAATAGGAGATCCATCTTACTGCTAAATGTGGACTAGAAGATCTTGTTCAAGGCCATGCCAGCTGGGTCAAGTCTGCCATGTACAGCATGTACAGCACACCTCCCCAGTCAGCTTAGAGAAGGAGAAGATATTGGACGTGCCTCTAAAATGGGTTTTGGTGAGGGAATCAGGAGATAGATCCAACAGTTTTACGCAATTGTCTGTGTTGCAGTCCAAATCTATAGATGGGAAATGGATAGCTTCCCCATCGGGATTGGCCACTCTCCCCTGTCTTGTTTGTGCACTATATAGATCCTCTGCTGAATCCATCATGAAAGACAATGAGGGGTATGTTGGGTAAGCTTATACCCCTGTTGACAATGGACTTGTGCATTGTATCATTCCCTGGCAGTGGGGACATTTGGATCAAAGTCTCCCTGTACAGGGACAATGTTGCCATTTTCTGCTTGATGTCATGGTCAGTCCACAGAATCAGCCTCTGCAAGCAGTTTAAGTTGGCATTAGGAACCAGAGGAGATTAAGTCTTCAGCAGGTGCTCCAATCATTCCTCCATCATTTTCAACCAGGTCTGACTACCTGAATGTTCTTGGGATCTTGTTTGGGGGGTTTGAGACGTGTAACAAAAATTTGTTGGAGCACGTAACCAGGTTCAAACAAAATGTGGGATGGGACCATTGTTAATCTGAAAAAAGGTGGTCATCAGACGTGAGGTAGCTTGGGGCTATTGTACTTGGTGCAGGTGTGGCCCGTTCCTTGGTTCCTCTGCTCTGTTGATCACCTGGACTATCTTCCACTTTGTCTGGGGTTCAAAGCTGGAACAGATCTGACATATGATAATGCTGAAGTCCACTGTCAACAAGGGGGATAACCTTACCCAACATAGCCCTCATCCTGATAACCACCTTTGCATGTGGCTATATCAGGCTGTACACAGAACCAAAGTACATGACCATCAAGGGTCACTACATGCTGAAGGTCTGCCGAGGATGGGCCTAGCCCCATTGCTATAGTCAGCTGGACATTGTCCTACCTATCCTTTGTGGAAAAGTTCTTCCAGACCAACATCTTTGACTACAAGCCCCTCAGGCAGTGGCCAGCATGGGACATCCTGCAGGCACCGCAGGTACAAGAAATTGATGGACCTGGTGATGATACCTTGAGCAACAATCTTGATTGTCTGGTCCAATGTCTCATCACCAGAACTCACCCACAAGCATGGCTGGCTGTGAAAGGAGCTCTCCCAGTGCGATCCTGCCTTTACCATTGGAGTCTTACTACTAATGCATGCTCAGGATGGTAGCTATGAAGAGGAGACATTTGTCCACCTTTTTCACATTGTTGATTTGCAAAGAGGGTCTGGAGAAAGATGCAAGGATGCTTGTCATGGTTCTCCGAGCCACTGCATAACACGAGATACTTTGGTTCATGGGTTGTCCCAGGAACACATTCAGAGACAGACATCAAATGCTGCAGGAAGGCCATCAATTGAGTTAAAGATGTTCTTTACTCTGCCCAATACTTATTGGTCTTCCAGCACAGCAAAGTGGCTATAAGGGAATGCTGCCAACTGGCCCATTCCAGACCGCAGAAGTACATGCTGACAAAATCACTGAAACCTGGTGCAGCCAACACAAAATCTCTGTGTGGGAGGAACACAGTCTAGGGTCCTACTGCTGCTGGACATTGAGGGGCAGGGTCCAGTGGGGACACCGCTCAGACAAGGTAAGGGATATTAGCCGAGGGGGGCACATGAGTGTCATGTATAAAGAGAGAGATGCTGACACTACTGGTTATATTGGTTATATAGTAGCAGTACATTATGCATAGTTTTTGTTTGTACAATAAACTCTTGTTATAACAGACCACGCAGCATCTCTGCAGAACATGTATAGGTAACCTCGGGACCCTTCTTCAGATTGATTCAGTCTGTTGAGTTACTTCAGCACTTTGTAGCATTTCACCCTGAAAATAGGCGCCGATGCCTCTGGTCTGTGCCAGCAAGCCCTACTTAACCAGTTCACTGCTCACGTTGTAGCTCTTTGGTCACAGCATTTTCTTCCGGCTTCTGCCACTGATAGGACGCGCTCGGTCATCGTGAGGCTCCCTCCTCTCTCACCACCTACCCCTTCTTCCTGTCGGCTATTGCTTTGTCCGCTCCATGCTTCCAAGGTGAAGTATGTCGCCGACTTTGGGGGAGAAGGAGGAGGAGGTGGCGGTAGAGGCAGGGAGAAACCAAGTGGACAAAGCAACAGGCCGACAGAAGCAGCAGCTGTTCAGAGGAGAGGGAGCTCCACGGTTACTGAGCACATCCTGTCGGTGGCATCGGCCTGCAGAAAGCACTGTCCCCAGGGGCTACAGCATGAGCTGCAACAACCGTCTCATCAACCATACTGCACTGTGAGTGAAGAAGGGCTCGCTGGTGCACCTTGCAAGCCGTGGATAGCATCGGAAGCCAGGCTGGGGAGGTGGTGCAAGCCAGGATGTCCGATCGCTATAACCAAAATCTGATAATAAATGGGGTTATTAAAACGAGTGTTTGCTGTATATATTTTTGTTTATAACAAACTATTGTTATTGAAATATGTAAAAGCTACTTTAATCAAGACTCAATTAACACCCAATGCTTGTTAAAGTTCAAGCACCAGATTGTTGGTGGTGTTTATTTGGGTACATTTATTCTGAAGCAAACAAGAAACCTTTTTTCACAAACAAAATACTCAGACCACGGTGCAGTATTTTTGTCATGTTAAAATTTCTCTTCACGTGTATGATGAGCATTTTGCTCTCAAAAGTTGTGCATTGGTTTTAAATACTTATTGCTAATAAAATTATCAATTGTAATATTATTAAAATGATTGTATTATGCATGGGAGAAGTGAAAAGCACATTAATAGTTCAGTTTTCTTCTGTAATATTGTCATAGTCATACAGCATGGAAATAAGCCCTTTGGCCCAACTTGCCCATGCCGACCAACATGTCCCGTCTATTTTGTAATACAATAAAATTGTAACGTTCCAGGTGGAATATATTAATGCAAAATAGAACAAAAATGAATGATTTGTAAAACTTTAATGATGTGTGTCTGTTCAACTAAATGTAAACAATTATATATTTTGTATTTCTTTATGAGGTCCACTATTTGTGTCAGTATAGAGGAGAAGGCATTGTCATCCGTGCCTGCCCTTTGAGATATCTCTCAGGTCATTCTGCAAATGATAGCCAAGAAATGCATAGTTTCAGTTTAAATTAATATATGTTTCTGCTATTTCAGTGAGGGTAAAGTTTTGTAACCTGCCAACCTGCTTGAAAATAGGAATGCACTGGTCAATAATTTTATTGCTTGAACTTAGACACATTTATCTTCCGCATCTAGATTGTTGACAGGAATTGACACTGTCATTTCTCACAGAGCTATTTTTAAATCATTTTCAAAATTCTGGGCATAGCTTGTATGTATTGGCCATCTGCGATTGCTATTGAGATGATTTGGTGAGTCACCTACTTGACATCAATCCTGATTCTAGTTGGTGGGCAGTTCCAGGTTTAGACTTGGTGATTACGAAGAAGTGGTGCTCTATTTCCAAGTCAGACTGATGCGAAACTCAGGGAGAAAGTTGCAGATGTGTTGGTGTTTGAATGCAACCATGAGCCTTGTTTTCCTCCTTGCTAGAAGTAATAGTTCAGTCAACATGGAAATAAATGGCAGCACGATGGCACAGCGGTAGAGTTGCTGCCTTACAGCGCCTGCAGCGCTGGAGACACGAGTTTGATCCCGACTATGGGTGCTGTCTGTATGGAGTTTGTTCATTCTCCCCATGAACTGCGTGGGTTTTCTCCGGTTTCTCCCCATGACGTGGGTGGAGATCTTCGGTTTCCTCCCACATTCCAAAGACGTACAGGTATGTAGATACATTGGCTTGGTAAATGTAAAAATTGTCCCTAGTGTGTGTAGGATAGTGTTAATATGTGGGGATCGCTGGTTGGTGCAGACCCGGTGGACCGAAGGGCCTGTTTCCACACTGTATCTCTAAACTAAACTAAAAAACAGCGGCAAATAAACACAATTGAAACAGCAGCAGTAGAGATGTGTCAAAACAATACAAAGTGCTGGAGTAACTCAGTGGATCAGGCAGCATCCCTGGAGAACATTGAGAGGTGATGTTTTAGGCTACGACACTTCTTCAGACTGATTGTTGGGAATTGGGGGGATGAAAGCTGGGAGAGAGGTGAGGCAGGACTTAGTGTTGAAGATAATAGGTGAACATGGGTGAGGTGGGGGGGGAGTAAATGATTGACAGATGGGTGGAACAGAGGCCAGCAATTAAAGCAGAAGGTGTGAGACAGAAGGATTGAAGAATTGCAAATTGTGAAGCTATAGGAAGGAATGGTGGAAGGGGAGCGGGAGGGGAGAAATAGGTAGAGTCGAGGTGGGGCAAAGGGGAGACAGGGGAGAGAGGGGGGAAGAATGCGGGTGTGGGGAGAAGGAGGAGGGAATGGAGGGAGGTTGTTATTAGAGGTCACCTAAAATTGGAGAATTTAATGTTCATACCGTTGGGTTGTAAGCGATTAGGTGCTTTTCCTCCATTTTGTGTGAGGCCTCACTCGGGCAATGGAGGACACCCAGGATAGAAAGGTCAGGAAAAGAATGGGAAGGGGAGTTAAAATGGTTAGCAATCGAGCGATCCAGTAGGCCTTGATGGACTTAGCGCATATGTTTCAATCAATCAATCAACCAATCAGTTTTATTCATCACATACACATATTAGTGCAGTGAAATTAATGTGCCAGCAGTGGTACAATCTAAAAATAACACACAATACACAATAAAATTTAACACAAACATCCACCACAGCATTCTTCACTGTGGTGGAAGGCACAAAGTACAGTCAGTCCTCCTCCATTGTTCACCCGTGGCCGGGGCCATAAACCTCCGCAGTCTTTGTTACGGGCAGCTGGATGTATAGGCCCTCTCGTCGGGACGGTCGAACACAGTCGCTGAATCTACTCTTGGTCTCACTGATGTACAGGAGGACACATTGGCAGTAGATGAGGTTAGAGGGGGTGCACATGAACCCCTGTGTCACTTGGAAGGACTGCTGGAGTCACTGGATGGAGGCAAGGGAGAAGATATAGGGACAAGTGTTACATCTCCTGCAGTTGCAAGAGAAAGTGGCTGCGGAGGAGCTGGTTTTGATGGGCAGGGATGAGTGAACCATTGAATTACAGAGGGTGGTCTATGGGCAGAAAGGGGAGGAGATGGGAAGATGTGACTAGAGGAGTTGGAAGTGTCAGAGAATGAAGTGTTGGATGTGCAGGCTAATGGGGTAAATGTTGTGGATCAGGGGAACTCTCTTCTTGTTCTATCTGGGGAGAGGAGGAGCAAGGGCAGAACTACAACACACAGAGGAGACATAGGTGAGGGATTCATCTATGACAAAAGAGATGTCGCCTGTCTTTTGTTTTGTTCGCTAATTAGAGCCTCTTCACTGCTACTCATTCTCTTTGCTTTTTTTGATACACAGGATAATAACATGCCTATTATAAAGACTGTAACACCTGTTTGAGCTTCTGAAAGTTTTGGAGAACAGACGTCTGACCATTTGCAGGTGTGTGCTAACATGGTTAAGTAGAATGCAATGTTCAACAATAAAATGAAAGTCTGGTCACTGCATAATACATCTTCTAATGAAAGCTGAGAGAAATTTGAAATCACTGTTAAACTCTAAAATATCAACCACAAGGACATGTGAAGCAGAGTAGGCCATTTCCCTTTTTCATTCAGCTTACAGAGGAATTGCATTTCTACTCTAATTCTGCCAATCATATCACAATGGTTCCATCTCTTAACATTATGAACTCACATTTCACAAAATATATTTGCTTAATAAACCTATCAAACACAGTTTTCAATATTAACAACTGCCTATTAATTGCTTTTAGTTGCAACTTGTAACTACCTTGCAACCACAGGAGATCTAACACCTTTCCCAATATTTACTCCGTCGCCAATGTTAATCCTGGCTAAATTGGAGCAACCATGGCTTTAAAATTGAGAAAGGGCTTGTTTGCTGCTAGGTCATTTTAGTCAAGTTAAATGTGCCTCTGTAAAACTAAGACAAGCTCTGAATGGTGCCAGTGTGTCTGAGGCCTAGATAAGAGCTGCAGAGAAAGAATGGGATATCTGCAGAGTTCTTACAATGAGGTGTAAAATGCATAGAGCTAATTGGATCAATGCAAGCCAGGTATATATATTGTAAATAATGTTGCTAAGCCTTAGTTTGTTAGTTGTTGATTGGTTGAAATGTTAAGCTTTGTCTGGGGTGTTTGAATCCCAGGGCACATGTTGCATTATTCATCTATGTTGGCTTCCTTCTAGAAGCCTTACCAGATACAATGTATTAGTTACCGTGTCATTGGGTTAGGGAACTGTCCATCATGTACTGTGATAATCGATATGTGTTATTGGACTGTACAGAGACCATCCCCATTTGGTTCGGCCCCTCAAGGTTCTAGGACCTATAAAAGATAGCCCCCACGAGGTCCTGTGTCGATCTTCTGGAAGAGCGCTTGGGACCATGTGACCTTTTGGAATGTCTCTCTTGCACGAGGCTGGAAAGGCTTGGCCAAGCAGATACAAGGATCAAGCCCGCGGTGGTTAGGTATTGTATAGGGGGATTTGTGTTGTGTTATCCAAAAAAAGTTTTGTTGCTCAAGTGCTTGATTCACTATTTTATTGACTGAAACTAGACTGGGCAGAGCTTAGAACAAGCTATTTACATTGGGGGCTCGTCCGGGTTCTCAACGGCCCCCCAACACAAGTTTGCGATTAAGGGTGTTGAGCTGTCCTGATCGCGAGTGCAGAAATCGGCGCCACGGTGCGGTTTTCGCATTGATTTTCGGCACCGCTAGTCAGAGCAGATCGATCATTCATGGACTTGGGAAAGGGTCCCATGAGATCGTAGAACAGAGTCTAGCAAGCACGGGGGGGAGGGGGGGTGATAGCGCTCCTTTGGGTTAGAGGCCCATAAAACCAGGGTGGGGTTAGAGGCCCTGCTGGGGTTGGGTTAGTGGCCCTTTCCTGGGTTAGAGGCCCGAAACTTGGTCATAGTTGGTAGCTGCAGCTGCTGGCAAAAGCCACAAATCCAGAATTGGTATCCGATTGATGGGATATTGAAAAAACAAGTCTGGTATACATGCTAAGCGGTGAAGCATTCGACCCGTCATTACTGGGAGCACTGATTGAAAAGGTGCATTCCAAAAATCAGCATCGACTGCCAGCGTGAAGAGGCTAGGCGCTGACACCTGGTGCCAAGCAGGTGATAAGGAACAAGCCTATTTGACGGGGTGTCCTAAGTTGGTTGGAGGCCACGCCTGTGTGAGTGATCTGCAACACTGAAAAGACGGACTCTCGTAAAGGCACCGGGCTCGGTGGCTAAAGTATAGTTTGGCTGGGAATACTCTAGTCCATTCGAGATTTCATTGTTCGAGTAAATTTGAATTTGAACCCGCGTACGTTGAGTGGTACGCACCAAAACTGATTGGTCCGAACAAAGCAAACTTAAATTTGCAGAATTAAATTATCTAAATACAGAAGCTCATATTGAAGTTCTGACTGTATGGTAGAATTCAAATTCTGTGTGTATAGAACTTCAAAGTTTGTATAAGAAGGAACTGCAGATGCTGGAAAATCGAAGGTACACAAAAATGCTGGAGAAACTCAGCGGGTGCAGCAGCATCTATGGAGCGAAGGAAATCGGCAACGTTTCGGGCCGAAACCCTTCTTCACACTGATGGGGGGTGGGGAGAAGAAAGGAAAAAAGCGAAGGAGGAGCCCGAGGGCTGAGGGATGGGAGGAGACAGCCCGAGGGCTGAGGAAGGGGAGGAGACAGCAAGGGCTAGCAAAATTGGGAGAATTCAATCTTCATGCCCCCAGGATGCAGACTACCCAAGCTACCATATGAAGTGCATTTCCTCCAATTACCGGTGTTGCTCACTCTGGCCATGGAGGAGACCCAGGACAGAGAGGTCGGATACGGAATGGGAGGGGGAGTTGAAGTGCTGAGCCACCGGGAGGTCAGGTTGGTTATTGCGGACCGAGCGGAGGTGTTCGGCGAAACAATCGCCAAGCCTCCGCTTGGTCTCACCGATGTAGATCAGCTGACATCTAGAGCAGCGGATGCAATAGATGAGGTTGGAGGAGACGCAGGTGAATCTCTGTCGCACCTGGAACGACTGCTTGGGTCCTTGAATGGAGTCGAGGGGGGAGGTGAAGGGACCGCAAGAGATGCAACCACAAGAGATGCAACCGCAAGAGATGCAACACTTGTCCCTTCACCTCCCCCCTTGACTCCATTCAAGGACCCAAGCAGTCGTTCCAGGTGCGACAGAGGTTCACCTGCGTCTCCTCCAACCTCATCTATTGCATCCGCTGCTCTAGATGTCAGCTGATCTACATCGGTGAGACCAAGCGGAGGCTTGGCGATCGTTTCGCCGAACACCTCCGCTCGGTCCGCATTAACCAACCTGACCTCCCAGTGGCTCAGCACTTCAACTCCCCCTCCCATTCCGTATCCGACCTCTCTGTCCTTGGTCTCCTCCATGGCCAGAGCGAGCAACACCGGAAATTGGAGGAAATGCACCTCATATGGTAGCTTGGGTAGTCTGCATCCTGGGGGCATGAACATTGAATTCTCCCAATTTTGCTAGCCCTTGCTGTCTCCTCCCCTTCCTCAGCCCTCGGGCTGTCTCCTCCCATCCCTCAGACCTCGGGCTCCTCCTCCTCCTTTTTCCTTTCTTCTCCCCACCCCCCCATCAGTCTGAAGAAGGGTTTCGGCCCGAAACGTTGCCTATTTCCTTCGCTCCATAGATGCTGCAGCACCCGCTGAGTTTCTCCAGCATTTTTGTGTACCTTCGAAGTTTGTATTGCGTGTTTGAGATCGATTCCGAATAGCGGCTGATCAACTGTGAGTAGTAACCCTCTGATCGATTGTTAAGTAGTACCTGATAGCGAAGACTAACTGAGAGAAGGGAACCTGATTTTTTGGTGATAAGTAACCAGACGGGAAAAAGTACCACTAATTCTGAGAACTTAGAGTGGAGGGATTGAGGTCCCCCAATAGAAGTCCAGTCTTAGCAGGAGGAAAAGTATCTGAAGGAGGAAAAGTAGTCAACTAAGAAGTAGTGCCCCTCAGCAAAGAATATCCTAGGAAGGGGAAAATCTTTGGTATCAGAGGAAGAGGCTCAGTGGTTGTTAACAGCGCGACGTGGAATTGAAATCAAGAGTCTGTGAATTGTGCGCTAGCGTGTTGTGACTATAGTGTATTGTAAATTTCCAGTGTATATCTTTATCTGATCAGAACTGTATAAATATTTTGTAACATGTAAAATATATTGGGAGAGTGTTAAGATTGTGAACCGCTACTTGTACTGACTATGTGTGCTTAAGGATTTTTAGGTGTTGGATAAGTTGGGTAAAAGTGTGTTTAAATTGGATATATGGGATTTGATTAAATTAGCATTGTTAGAGTCCGATACATGGTGGTTCGATCAGGGTTCATATTCTTTTGATCTCTGTATCGGGGGAGGGATCGTTACATTCACCAAGTAAGCCACGAGGAGGATTTATTTGAGTGGGCGATTAATTGTATGCTTGTCGTGTATATTGGGGTGTGCCTTTGTCTACTTATAATTGGGGGAATCATTTCTTGTTTAAGTATCGTTTTGCTTGTGCGGTTCGGGTTTATCTGTCTGTGTTAATTCAAAGTGTTCTGAGTGGGAGAGATTGCTGCTGGAAGATTTGAATATTAACCGCCTTTGTTTGGGAGACTGAAGATTCTTTGTTTACAGGCTTGAAGTTGAGGGTGATTGTGAATAAGATTCAATTGATAAGGGTGTTGAATGCACGATTGAAGGGTAATTGAGTAGAACAATTGAACAGAGCGATTGAGTAGAGTGATCGAACTGAGCGATTGAATAGAATGATTGACTAGCGGTTGAATAAAATTGAATGTACGATTGTGTGAGAGAGGTGTGAATCTGTTAGATGTTGGCCATTGTGGGGAAGTAACTCAGTGGCCTTGGAGACTGAAAGGAAGGAGCGAGTGTAGAGGAGGTGTGAGTGCTTTGTACTTAACTGTTTTGTGACTATTGTGTGAAGTATGGGAAATAGTCTAGGGAAGGACCTAACAAACCACCCTGGAAGTCCAGTGAAAATAATGTGCGATGAAATTCCTCAGAAGGCAGAAAGATTAAGGAAATTTTCAAGGAAATTAAATAAAGAATTAGGAGGCAAACTTTGGCCGATGGGTGGGCTAAAGTCTATAATAGGATATGGGAATAGTGAATAAAGGGACAAACACAATAAATTATGGAGGGTGTTTTATTCCAAAAGGAAGGTGTAGAAAGAAGTCGTTCTGCTTTCTGCTTTGAGGCTGGCAGCCTCAAAGTTAGGGATATGGCTGGAGGAGGAGAGAGCTGTTCCTTCTCGACATTTCTGTACAAAGAGAGAGAGAAATTGAAAGTCAGCAGCAGGAGCAGGATAGAGCACCGTCTTTTATAGGGGAAATGACTATGATGGCTCTTAAAGGGGAGGTGCCGACTAAAATTAAATCATCAAATTTAGTAAACACTAATGCAAATTTAGTAAGCTCTAATGCAAGACGACCCTTTGAAGAAAATTGTAGGAATTACTTTTTGTATTTGGAATATTAGGGGCGCTAATGTTTCAATTAAAAGGGGTAAGGTTCTAGCCCATTTAAAATCGATTAATGCTGATATCATATTTTTACAGGAGACGCACCTCAAAGATCGAGCGCATAACAGGCTGAAGGCTAACCGGATTGGCCAATTATATCACTCTACCTTTCTCTCCAAAGCTAGAGGTGCTGCAATTATAATTCGTAAAGGTATACCATTTAAACATAAAGCCACTATAGCAAATAAGGAGGGTAGGTACATCATAGTATCTTGGGATATATATTCTACCCCACTTAGTATGGTGAATATCTACGCTCCAAACTTTGATAACCCACAATTTTTTAATAAAATAATTAATATAATCTCAGATTCCACCCAGCAAAATCTGATAATTGGAGGAGACATCAATTGTGTTCTGGATCAATATCTGGATAAATCCTCACAACAAAGGAGATATTATACAAAATCAAAATTTAGCGAACTCCTAAACACGTATATAAAAACTACTAATATAACAGACGTATGGAGGATTGCGAATCCATCCGGAAGAGAATATTCCTTCTATTCAGCCGTGCATAAAACGTATACATGTATTGACTATTTTCTGGTGGACACAAAATTAATACCTTTTACAACAAATCCCAATATCATAATAATATTTTTTCTGAACATTCTCCTCTAACTTTCTCCCTAAAACTAGAAGGAATGTACAATAAAAAAACGTTCTGGAGATTTAATCCTCAAATATTAACTGACCCAGCTTGCTGTGAATATCTGAAGCAACAGATAGAATTGTTTTTTGAGACAAATGATACACCAGGTATTTCAGCTTTGTTATTATGGGAATCTTTTAAGGCTTTTATTAGAGGTTCTATTATCTCATATCAAGCATATCAAAATAAAAAGAATAGGGTGGAACAACTGGAATTAGAAGAACAGATCAGACAGCTGGATTCAGAAAATGCTATAGATCCTTCTATGGATAAACATAATAAGATAGCAGTATTAAAATTCAAGTTAAATCAAATTCTCTCTGCAAGAGTTATCAGGCTATTTCAAATTACTAAACAGAAAAACGTTGAATTCGGCGACAAACCGCATAAACTTCTTGCACGCTAGTTGAGAAAAATGGCAAAAGTTCATACTATTCAAAAAATTAGATCAGAAAAAGGTGTTGTTTACACTCCCTAAATATATTAACGAACGATTTTTACAATTCTATCAACATTTATACACATCTAAAACCTCAGTAGAAACGATAAAAAAAAATTAAAAAACGTCCTCGACAATTGCAATCTTCCGTCACTTAACGTGGCGGAACATGAAGATTTAGGAGCGCAGATCACAATAAAAGAAATTGAAGAGACTATTAATTCACTGAATAATGGTAAAACGCCAGGCCCAGACGGGTTTAGTAATGAATTTTATTTTAAAAATTATGATTTAATCTTCCCGCGTTTACAAGCCCTTTATATACACACATTTAAAGAACAGACGCTACCACAAACTTTAGGCGAATCAACTATTATACTGATGCCCAAAAAAGATAAAGATCTCAAAGAGCCGGCTCTGCTAAATACAGATCAGAAAATATTAGCTAAAACCCTGGCAAGAAGACTAAGCAAATACGTTAGTAAATTAATAGATTCTGATCAAACTGGGTTTATACCCAAAAGACACTCGTTCAACAACTTGAGACGCCTGTTTAGTATAATGCACTCACTTAGAATGATAAAAGAAGACATCAATTATTTCATTAGATGCAGAAAAAGTATTTGACCAAGTAGAATGGAAATATCTTTTTACAGTATTGCAAAAATTTCAATTAGGAGAAAATTGTATTTCATGGATAAAGTTGTTATATGACAAGCCAACTGCCAGAATACTGACTAATCAAAAACTCTCACCTAAATTTCAGTTATCCAGGAGCAATACACAGGGATGTGCATTATCTCATCTGTTATTTGCACTTGCGATTGAACCTTTAGCAGAAAACATAAGAGTACATCCGAATATTCATGGCTATAATACTAAATATTCTAATAATAAAATATCGTTGTATGCAGATGACGTACTGCTATATATCACCAATTCCCAAGTTAGTATTCCAAACATACTAAATCTTATAGAGGAATTCGGTTCCTTTTCAGGATATAGAATAAACTGGAACAAAAGTGAAATTATGTCAATAAAACCTCAAGATCCGACACATCTTCCAAAATTTCCTTTTAGAATTGCTACGGAAAAATTTAAATATCTTGGAGTTTACGTAACTAGAAAATACACTTCTTTATTTCAAGCAAATTTCCATCATTAATTACCAAACTAAATGCCCTTATTCAATTTTGGAAAAGCTTCCGATTTCCCTCATAGGTAGAATAAATGCCATAAAGATGATCTTCCTTCTACAAATCCTGTACCTATTTCAATCAATACCGATTGTTCACCCTAAATTTTTTTTTTATAAACTCGATTCTGTGATCACAAACTTTATTTGAGATTATAAAACACAAAGAATCCATAAACTACATTTATGTAAACCCAAAGAAATTGACGGACTGGCTCTCCCTAATTTTTTTTACTATTACTGGGCAACGAATATTAAAAACTTGATCTATTGGATGGACAACACATGCCAACAGGTAAACTGGCTAATAATGGAGAGAGAAGATTGTTCGCATTTTAATATAGGTGCAATTCTTTTCTCTCCAATAAATCTGAAGAAATCAGTATATGAGAAAAACCCATTTATCCATAGTACCTTACGAATCTGGAAACAAGTGAAGTCAACCCTTAAATTGAGAAATGTATCTTTCTCTCACCAATCATCAACGATCCCTCATTCAAGCCGTGTATTTTAGACAAGGCGTTCATACATTGGGAAAGATTAGGAATTAAAAAACTTGGAGATCTTTATGAGATGGGGACTCTCCTCTCATTTCAAGAATTACAGTCGAAATATCATCTAAAAGGTATCCAATACATTAGATATCTTCAAATATGAGACTATCTGAAATCACATACCCAAAACTGTCAATAAATGGTTCCAGACATACTAGACGAATGCATGAGTAGAAACTCGGATTCAAATCATTTAATATCGTACCTTTATAATACCCTTTTAAATATACAAATCCCATCGTCGGAAATAATTAGGCGAGCTTAGGAAGATGAATTGGGCCTAACAATTTTAAAAGATAGATGGGAGGAAAACCTTCTATATATACATAACTGTTCTCTTAACGTTAGGCATTCGTTAATACAATTTAAAATACTGCATAGACTTTATTATTCAAAGTCTAAACTGAATAAGATCTTCCCAAATGTTTCCCCTATTTGTGCTAAATGTCTCCTTCAGGAAGCAACCATAACTCATTCTTTTGCCTCCTCTATAAGGTTACATAATTTCTGGAGGGGGATTTTTGAAATTTTTTCTAAAATACTTTAATTAAAATTGGACCCCGACACAGAATTGATTACTCTAGGTAAGTCAGAAGCCTGTTCAGAGCTAACATTATTTCAAATACGTTTCCTTAATTATGGCCCGATAACGATGAAAAAACTAATACTTAAATTTTGGAAACACACATCAGTCCCTACTGTAAATATGTGGATTACAAACATGTCTGAGACATTACATTTGGAAAATATTAGGCTTGTCTTGGCAGAAAAACCAGATCAATTTTTCAAGACATGGATACCCTTTACCGAATTCGTACAAGGATAGTATGGCACAACACAACTTTGGATTTAAATCCAACTATGGGTTGGGTGAGGTGGGCAGTGGGAGCGGCGGGGGGGGGGGGAACGAGGGGCAGGAATATCTCCACTTTTTTTTTTCCTTTTCCTCTCTTATATCTTTATTCACTCTTTGGCCACATTACTTTGGTAGTCTAGGGGTCCTATCTTTTCACTTTTCACCTTTTCCCTCTCATGTTCTTTCTCTCTTCTTTTCCCCCATTTTCAGGTTAAAATGTCAAAATAGAAGTTGTACAATAATTGTATAATTTTACATGCCAAATGTTTTATTCTTGCACAATTGCTTCTAATAAAAATAATTTTAAAAATAAATAGATAATTAAAGAGACAGAGTAGCTGGTGTCAAGAAGGGAAAATACTGAAGAGAATTAAAACTGGCACTGGGGGAAGAAGAAATGAATTTATTGCACAGGAGGTACAGCAGTAGGGATAGGAGCTATTGTAATAACTTGTTACAAAGTTGTTGTGCCTGCAGGACAGTGTTACATACAACATGCCACTATCTGGGGAGTGAGGTAACTGAGTATGTGGACCCCTAAGAACGGGCAGAAGACACAGCTCAGGTAGGATGTGCAGCCCAGAAACAAGAGCCAACACTTAAGAAGAAGTGGTACTGTCCTGTCCCTATAATACATACCATCTGGGGAAGGCCAACAAACAAAGGAGGCTGCTCCTCGGTATTCCTACTCCTTTGGAATTAACATCGAGAAAGAAGAAGACACCTACCCTAGTGCCCAACTTTAACATACCATATGTTTGACACCAGTGAAGAAAAAAGAAAAGAACAACATCCAACACTTTCTGAAGAAATACAAACTACCTCTGAAGATTATTGGCGCAAGCACCAATTAGAACGAATCAAATTTGGAAATGGAAACTGCTCTGTGGTTCGGGAACACTTACTTTGCGCCTAAATTCTAGTCATTAGAAATAAATTGACAAAATTCTGAATTCGATCTCTAAATAGTATGGTGATGAATTGGAAGGACTTTAAAGCTTGAGATTTGGAATTAATTTATGAGATTTGGTTTTAGGAGTATTTAAAATCGGATTATTAAAGGGCATGTCCCACTGTACGAGGTAATTCAAGAGTTCTCCCGAGTTTCCCCTGATTCGAACTCGGAGAATTATGGTAATAGCTGCTCGTAGGTACTCGGGGCTCTCGTGGACATTTTTCAACATGTTGAAAAATCTTTCCCGAGTACCTGCCATTAGCGTTACGAGCTGCTAAGAGACGTCCCGAGCTCCGACATACCTGCTACATACATTCTACGTGCTTACCATAAGTTTGATTTTTTTTAAACTTGGGAGAGCTCTTCAATTACCTCGTAGAGTGGGACAGGCCCTTAACTTGGTTTTTTTATTGTCTCATCCCCAGACAGGCAGCCAAAGATGCGAAGGATTATTCAAAGAACATCAGGGAAGGATGGAACTTGGGAAGGTCTGGTAAAATGGAGGAATATCCAGGGAACATGAGAGTTGGCATTGAAAGTAGGAAAGAGGAATGCGGATAGCAGAACTCCCTTTCGAGAAACCAAAGTTAACAGTTTAGAAAGAGTTACTGGAGGATAAGTCTTATGGAATAAGAAGTACTAGGGGAATGGGTACTGGTGTCAGAGTCGATGTATTTGACCGGTGGATCTAAATTTGTCTAACCCTTAATAGTAAAGTGGCTTCTATGCTGGGAATTGCACAACAATTGAATTGAATTGTGTTATCGACCACAAGCTGTGGAATGAAGAGGGTGAGATGGACCCCAAGACATACAATATTAAGACTTAAAATATTAAATTGAAGGCTGAAACTGAATTTTGTTGAATTGAAACTTTCCTCATGGTTTGCTTTGAATAAGAGTCATGCCTGTCAGGAAATCTGGACTGAACCCAGCTGAAATTTATATGAGAACCCATCATCAGATATACATTGAAGAACATCGTGTGAATACGGAGAGGGCTGATTAGTGTTGATCCGAGTAGAGGAAAGATTATATAGTATAGAGTAGTGATAGTAAATAGAAAAGGGTTTGTGACTGACAGAATAGTAATGGTACAGTTGATGAATGTATGCAAGAGCATTAGTGCATGAATGGTAACGCTTCATCCCAAGGCTTTTTAGGAATTATAGGTTATAGGTTCAACCATGGATGGAGTATAGAAGGTGTTAGGTATGTGATAATTAGCATGTAATTAGTATATGTGATGTCTTGTGCAAGTGCGCATGTGCGGGGGAGACTCAAGGTGGCGTCCTGGAATAAAGAAGCTTGTTAGATTACTCCCGTGTCCGAGCCTTACTAAAGTCTGTTCCAAGCATCCAAATATACAACAATTGGTGATGAGGATAAAATAACAAAGAAGATAAGAACAAGAACAGCCAAGAAAAACAAAAACAAGTTAAAAATAGATGTTGTATTTGGAAACAAAGTGAAACAGCACCAAGAAAAAAGATTTGGCGCCAAAGGATTTTGAATTGGTGCCAAAAAGAAAAAAAAAGGGTCGGAACGGGAAGAGCACAGGGAAGACAAGCAGCTACAGCCACAGGTGGGGGCCTAGTACCCTGAAGACCATGGACAGGTCCGGAAAAGCAACTGACGAAAGTGGACCGTGTAGCCCACAGCCAGCCCCAGGAGCAGCCACAGACGTCAGGTGAGGGCCTAGTACCGTGTAGGCCATGGACAGGTCCAGAGAAGCAACCGACAGAAGCTGAGTCTTCAGCCCAGCCGGGAACAGTCAGCCCGGTGGGGAGAGAAAGTAGAGAAAGCCCGGTCGGGAGCAGAGCCAGCCTGACCGTGAGCAGAAAAATGGACAGGCCTGCGAGTGAAGCGGAGAGAAGCCGAGAAACGAGAAAGCCCGGTCACAAGGGATGGCCGAAAGTGGAGAAAGCCCGGACGTGAAAGGAAGTCCGGCCCCGAGCGAAGAGTGGGTCCACGCAAGAGAAGCAGGACACAGCACTCAAGCACTTCAGCCCGGTCGGGAGCAGAGTCAGCCCGGTCGGAGGAGAAAGCTGAGAAAGCCCAGTCACGGGAGACGGCCTACAGCGGAGAAAGCCCGGTCGCGCGAGACAGCCGAGAGTGGAGAAAGCTGAGAAAGCCCAGTTGCGGGAGACAGCCGACCACGAGAGAGGCACAGTCCCGATGCTTGGAGCAGCGGGGACCAGCAGCAGAAACTTGGAGTGACCTTCCGCAGGGCGTCCAAGGGAGACAGCAGGCAAGTCAGCGGAGCAGCGGGAGTCGACTTGGCAGCGAGCCAGCGGAGGCAACAGCAACGGCTGAGCCAGCAGCAGCAGCGGAGGTCCGGAGAATACGAGACGGAGTTTGAAGGTAACGGTGAGGCACGGCTGAGCCAGCAAAAGCAGCAAAAGCGGAGGTCCGGTGATGCCATCAGCAAAGGTACTGGTGGGGACAGCTCGAGAGGTCGAGGATGCACCAGAGTCCACAGGCCGAAAGGCTGGAGGGGTGGAATCCGTCACAATAAAAGATGGACCGGTGAAATCCTTCGCAATAAAAGCCCTGTTGAATGTAATGCATTCTGAAGGAATATGGTTAAAATGTTCTAGTTTGCCTATTAACAGGAAATGTTGGTTAATAGTATAAATCTATTATTATAAGATTAAGTAATAGACAGTGATATTTTCTAAAGCTAATTAATACAGAACTGTGTTTTCTTATCCTGGAAAAGTCAGTGTTTTGTCTGTACAGGAGATATATGTTTTCTTATCTTGAGGTAATCAGTGTTTTGTCTGGACAGTAGCACTTGAATAGTGCAGCTGAATAGCAACAGGTAGCATGGCTATTCAAATGGTAGGAATGTTGCCCCAGTTAGATTCTGGGTGCAATTTTGAGAAATGGACTGAAGTCTTGGTGGCTTCGTTCATAGAAACATAGAAAGATAGAAACATAGCAAATAGATGCAGGAGGAGGCCATTCGGCCCTTCGAGCCAGCACCGCCATTCAATGTGTTCATGGCTGATCATCGCCTATCAATAACCCATGCCTGCCTTCTCCCCATATCCCTTGACTCCACTAGCCCCTAGAGCTCTATTTAACTCTCTCTTAAATCCATCCAGTGATTTGGCCTCCACTGCCCTCTGTGGCAGGGAATTCCATAAATTCACAACTCTCTGGGTGAAAACGTTTTTTTCTAACCTCAATCTTAAATGACCTCCCCTTTATTCTAAGACTGTGGCCCCCTGTTTCTGGACTCGCCCAACATTGGGAACATTTTTCCTGCATCTAGCTTGTCCAGTCCTTTTATAATTTTATATGTTTCTATAAGAACACCCCTCATCCTTCTAAACTCCAGTGAATACAAGCCTAGTCTTTTCAATCTTTCCTCATATGACAGTCCCGCCATCCCAGGGATCAATCTCATGAACCTATGCTGCATTGCCTCAATCACAAGGATGTCCTTCCTCAAATTAGGAGACCAAAACTATAGACAATAGTCCAGATGTGGTCTCACCAGAGCCCTATACAACTGCAGAAGAACCTCTTTACTCCTATACTGAAATCGTCTTGTTATGAAGGCCAACATTCCATTAGCTTTCTTCACTGCCTGCTGTACCAGCACGCCAACTTTCAGTGACCGGCGTACAAGGACACCCAGGTCTCGCTGCACCTCCCCCTTACCAAACCTAACCCCATTGAGATAATAATCTGCCCCCTTGTTTTTGCCGCCAAAGTGGATAACCTCACATTTATCTATATTATACTGCATCTGCCACCCATCTGCCCACTCACTCAACCTGTCCAGGTCCCCCTGCAACCTCCTAACACCCTCTGCACAGTTCACACTGCCACCCAGCTTTGTGTCATCCGCAAACTTGCTAGTGTTGCTCCTAATTCCCTCTTCCAAATCATTAATATATATGGTAAACAGTTGCGGCCCCAACACCGAGCCTTGCGGCACTCCACTCGCCACTGCCTGCCATTCTGAAAAGGACCCGTTCACTCCTACTCTTTACTTCCGGTCTGCCAACCAATTTTCTATCCATGTCAACACCCTACCCCCAATACCATGTGCTCTAATTTTAGTCACCAGTTTCCCGCGTGGGACCTTATCAAAGGCTTTCTGAAAGGTTAGATACACTACATCCACTGGCACCCTTTCATCCATTTTACTTGTCACATCCTCAAAACATTCCAGAAGATTAGTCAAGCATGATTTCCCTTTCATAAATCCATGTTGTCTTGAACTAATCCTTTTGCTACTATCCAAATGCCCCATTATTACATCTTTAATAATTGACTCCAGCATCTTTCCCACCACCGAAGTCAGGCTAACTGGTCTATAATTCCCCATTTTCTCTCTCGCTCCTTTCTTGAAAAGTGGGATAACATTAGCTATCCTCCAATCCACAGGAACTGATCCTGAATCTATTGAACATTGGAAAATTATCACCAATGCGTCCACTATTTCTAGAGCCACCTCCCGAAGGACCCTGGGATGCAGCCCGTCAGGCCCAGGGGATTTATCATCCTTCATTCCCATTAGCCTACCCAATACTATTTCTCGCCTAATGAAAATTTCTTTCAGATCCTCTACCCCCTTAGATCCTCTGTCCTCCAGTACATCTGGGAGATTGTTTGTGTCTTCCTTAGTGAAGACAGATCCGAAGTACCTATTCAACTCTTCTGCCATTTCCTTGTTGCCCATAATAATTTCACCCGTGTCTGCCTTCAAGGGACCCACATTTGACTTGGCTACTCTTTTTCCCTTAACATATCTAAAGAAGCTTTTACTGTCCTTCTTTATATTCCTGGCCAGTTCATTTCCAATGATATCACTGCAGAGGAGAAGAAGAGAGCATGGTTCATATTAGCCTTAGGAAGAGAGGATTATCACACCGTATGTACATTACTGCTGCCAGCAAAGCCCACGGAGAAAACGTACGAGGAGTGTAAGGAGGTATTAATGGCTCATTTCTGGCCAAAACCTCCAAGGGCATCCAGAGGCAAGGAGCCCAAACTAAAGAGGGCAGGGAGTCCCTCAAAAGACAAAGGTTAAGTGCAAAAGGACAAAGGTCAAGTGCAAAAGGACAAAGGTCATGTGCAAAGGGACAAAGGTCAAGTGCAAAGGGACAAAGGTCAAGTGCAAAGGGACAAAGGTCAAGTGCAAAAGGACAAAAGTCAAGTGCAAAATGACTAAGGTTAAGTGCAAAGGGACTAAGGTCAAGTGCAAAAGGACAAAAGCCCAGTGCAAAAGGACAAAGGTCAAGTGCAAAAGGACAAAGGTCAAGTGCAAAAGGACAAAGGTCAAGTGCAAAGGGACAAAGGTCGAGTGGAAAGGGACAAAGGTCAAGTGCAAAGGGACAAAGGTCAAGTGCAAAGGGACAAAGGTCAAGTGCAAAAGGACAAAGGTCAAATGCAAAGTGACAGAATTCAAAGGCTGAAAATCCTATAATATATAGTGGTATACGAATTTGGAAACAATTAAAAAAGACTTTAAAATTGGATCATTTATCACTCTGTCTCCCCATTGTAAACAACCGTTTATTCAAACCCTCCATGTTGGATAAATGTTTTACACAATGGAAACATTATGGAATTAATAAGATGGGACATCTTTATAGGGAAGGCACTTTTCTTTCATTTCAGGAGTTACAACAGATTTACGGACTACACTCAAATAACTTTTTCAGATATTTACAACTTAGAGATTACGTTAAATCAAATACACAAGATTACAGAACTAGGAAACTAGAAATCCTTGATGAATGTTTGAATAAACATCCTAATACAGAAAAATTAATATCTCATATTTATAATACCCTCTTAGATAGTGAGGTCCTGCCGACGGAATTATATAGACACTCATGGGAAAATGAATTAGGCCAACCCATAATGAATGATATTTGGGACGAAAGTCTACAATATATACATCAATGCTCGTTAAATGCCAGACATGCCTTAATACAATTTAAAGTATTACATAGATTACATTAAAACAAAATTAAATAGAATCTTCCCACATATCTCTCCTATTTGTGATAAATGCCAGCATTTAGAGGCTAACTTAATGCATACCTTTGTAAATTGTATAAAAATGAAAAATTTCTGGACGGACATTTTCAGAATAATTTCTGAAGTAGTCAATACCAAATTGGATCCCGACTCAAAACTAATAATATTAGGAATATCAGAACAAAGTCTAAGACTTACAACAAACCAAAGAAACTTTCTTGATTATAGTATAATAATAGGGAAAACATTTATATTAAAATTTTGGAAAGGTCCTATAACCACCACAATTAAAATGTGGGTTATGGAAATGTCGGAGACCTTACATTTGGAAAGAACTAGACTTGTCTTAATTGACAAACAAGAATTATTTAATAGAATATGGTCTCCATTTATTGATTTTTTGAACGGGTAAATTGGTTCAGCACAGGAATCTGACTGAAACCCGAGCTCAGGATAGATGAATAGTTATGCTTTTTCACTTACGGACCTATCTCCAAAGTTGTATTATTGGTAAATTACTCCATTCTTCTTTATCATGCCTTTTTTTAAATTTCTTACTTTCTATCTATAAAAAAACAACTAAATAGAAGCAGAGTTAATATACAATTGATAAAGGAGGACCACTATTATTTTGATAGCTGGACTCCCACTTATTAGCAATGTAGGATTGATATATAAGAAATGTTTGTATTATGATATGCACATGCTTCTAATAAAAATATATTACAAAAAATAATAATAAAAAAAAAAAAAAGAAGTCAAAGGCAAAGGGAAATTGCCATCCAAAGGGCAACCCTAACAATTCAAGCTGCATTCAAGCGTATGAAGGTACTGAAAGAGATCCGGAACAAACAGAAGGCAGCAACGGTAATACAAGCAGCATTTGGCATGCACAGAATATACCGTCAATACAAGGCAATGAGATTGGCAGTTATAATGGTACAAAACCATTATAGGGCACACCTTCAAATGGAAACTGATCGCAAAACTTACAGCGTTGTGCTGCTTCAGGATGCCTACCGAGGAATGCTTGTTCGAAAGCAATTATGGTGCATTCAAAAATCTGCCACGGTCATACAGACTTATTATCAGATGCATAAACAGCGTCAGTATTTCAAGAAACTACACTGGTCTGCCATTGTGGTACAGCAACGATACAGAGCTTGCCAGATAAGAGATGTCCAAGTGAGACATTATAATAGTTTGAGAAAAGCAGTGGTTTGTATTCAGGCCTTATACCGCGGGATCAAAGCCAGAGTATTGGTTGAAAAAATCAAGGCAGCACGCCATATTGTCATTCATAAGAATGTGCATTGCAAGAAAGCATTTCTTGATGCAAAAGGCGGCTGTAGTCACACTGCAAGCTGCATACCATGGTTACCGATAAAGGATACGCTACAGAGCTGTAAATCAAGCAGTCATTTTGATCCAGAGATGGTACAAAGCATGCAAAATAGGGCATTCCAAGTTTGTGCAATATCAGTCAATGAGGGATAGAAACATAGAAACAGAAAATAGGTGGAGGAGTAGGCCATTCGGCTCTTCGAGCCTGCACCGCCATTCAATATGATCATGCCTGATCATCCAACTCAGTATCCTGTACCTGCCTTCTCTCCATACCCCCTGATCCCTTTAGCCACAAGGGCCACATCTAACTCCCTCTTAAATATAGCCAATGAACTGGCCTCAACTACCTTCTGTGGCAGAGAGTTCCAGAGATTCACCACTCTCTGTGTGAATAATATTTTTCTCATCTTGGTCCTAAAGGATTTCCCCTTTATCCTTAAACTGTGACCCCTTGTCCTGGACTTCCCCAACATCGGGAACAATCTTCCTGCATCTAGCCTGTCCAAACCCTTAAGAATTTTGTAAGTTTCTATAAGATCCCCCCTCAATCTTCTAAATTTTAGCGAGTACAAGCCAAGTCTATCCAGTCTTTCTTCATATGAAAGTCCTGACATCCCAGGAATCAGTCTGGTGAACCTCCTCTGTACTCCCTCTATGGCAAGAATCTTTCCTCAGATTTGGAGACCAAAACTGTACGCAATACTCTAGGTGTGGTCTCACCAAGACCCTGTACAACTGCAGTAGAACCTCCCTGCTCCAATACTCAAATCCTTTTGCTATGGATGCAAACATACCATTCGCTTTCTTCACTGCCTGCTGCACCTGCATGCCTACTTTCAATGACTGGTGTACCATGACACCCAGATCTCGTTGCATCTCCCCTTTTCCTAATCGGCCACCATTTAGATAATAGTCTACTTTCCTGTTTTTGCCCACAAAGTGGATAACCTCACATTTATCCACATTGATGCAACTATTACCATTCAGGCTGCCTACCAGAGTATGGTGGTTAGGCAGCGAGTTAAGCAAAAGAGAGCTACTGTAAAAGTGCCGTCAGTACTCCGTAGGAGTTGGTATCGGAAAGACTTAAGAATACAAATAGAGGCACAACAGAAAAGGCTGAAATGATACAAAAGGCTTAAACGATATAGGAAAGACTTCTTCAAACTGAATGATACAGCAGTTATAGTGCAGTCTCACTACCATGCTTATAAAACAAGAAAACTAAGCAGAGCACAAATCAAAGCCAGTGTTGTATTGCAGAGACAATATAGACCCTACTTCTTGATGAAGAACCAGAAAGGCGACTTAAGAAGACAAATGGATGAACAACAGAAAAGGCTTGATTCAAAGAAAGGTTAAATAAATGTGTGACAATGAGTAGGAAGCTGCTAATAGAAAAGTCTAAAAAAGAGAGGCTTGTCAGTCAAGACAAAAATATGCAGGACCGATTGCAATTAGGACACTTCAGTATAGTCCAGCATGGAGCCTCCTTCACTGAGAAATGGACAAATGGTTCTGCATTGCAGAATCTCATGAAACAACAAGAGCAGATAAATAAGCAGAGAATGGAAATTGAACAACAGAGGAAGCTGTTAGAAAACGAAAACTTGCAGCCATGGGTCAGATCCCACCTACAAAGAGGAAAACAAAACAAATACATGAACCAGAAAATGATAACTCATAAAGCAAGGTGTAATGTATTTGGTTTAAGTATAATACCATTGTGCAACAGTGTATTATTCAATGATATGTAGGAAAAGAGCATATACCGTACAGGTGAAATGGACTTAAAAGGGGTGGAATGCGGTGTATGTAATGGAAATGGTGTTACCTGCCTCCAAGTTAAAGGGGGAGGAGTGTTAGGTATGTAATATAAATGGTGTTACCTGCCTCCAAGTTAAACGGGGAGGAGTGTTAGGTATGTAATAGAAATGGTGTTACCTGTCTCCAAGTTAAAGGGGGAGGAGTGTTAGGTGTGTGATAATTAGCATATGTAATTAGTATATGTGATGTCTTGTGATGTCTTGTGCAGTATGCATGTGCGGGGGAGACTCAAGGTGGTGTCCTGGAATAAAGAAGCTTGTTAGATTACTCCCGTGTCCAAGCCTTATTAAAGTCTGTTCCAAGCATCCAAATACACAACAGAAGGATTGACAACGCATATGGATGGGATATTAGCCCACGAAAACTCAGGAGGTGAAGACTCATCAGACGGAAATTGTGAAGCTATACCCATGAAAACCCGGGAAGCTTGATGAGATTCTGGGGAGAGACATCATCATTTCGTGATTATTGATATGATTGATAATGTAATAGTCACCCATGTATATTTGATTATCATAAATGGTGATTTATCATATATAATAAAAGGAAGGAAAGTTATCGTAGCTAAATTGGAGCATCCATGGCTTTGAAATTGAGAAAGGGCTTGTGTGCTGCTAGGCCATTTTGGTCAAGTTAAATGTGCCTCTGCAAAATTAAGACAAGCTGCTGAATGGTGCCAGTGTGTCTGAGGCCTAGATAAGAGTTGCAGAGAAAGAATGGGACATCTGCAGAGTTCTTACAATGAGGTGTAAAATGCATAGAGCTGATTGGATCAATGCAAGCCAGGTATACATATTGTAAATAATGTTGCTAAAGGGGCTGTCCCACTTGGGCGACCTAATTGGCGAGTTTAGAAGCATTTGAAAAAATTACATGTTGAAGACCTCCTTCGACTATGTAGAAGACCTCCTTCGACCTCTTTCGACTATGTTGAAGACCAGCTTCGACTAGCTATGACCAGCTATGACTAACTTCGGGAAAATTGGACACTGAATAGTGGAGAGTGAAGACGACCTCCTTCGATCTCCTTCGACCTCCCTTCGACTATGATGAAGACTACCTTTGACTACCTTCGACTACTTTCGACTACCCTCGCTTACCTACGACTAACATTCCGACCTACTACGACCTACTATGACCTTCTACAACTAAACCTACGAGTATAAAATGTATAGATTTTTTCCATGGCGAACTTTGTTTACTCGCGGGCATTTCTTAACATATTGAAAAAAACGCCACGACCTAGCTGAGGCCTCGAGTAAGCGGAGACCACTCTCGAGCATGAAGGAGAGTTATGAAGACCTCCTACAACCTTGTGTCGACCATGCTGCGAGTATAAGTCGAGGGCAAACTCTCCAGAACTCGCGGATTATGTCGCCCAATTGGGACAGGCCCTTCAGCCTTACTTTGTTAGTTGTTGATTGGTTGAAATGTTAAGCTTTGACTGGGTTGTTTGAATCCCAGGGCACATGTTGCATTATTCATCTATGTCGGCTTCCTTCTAGAAGCCTTACCAGGTACAATGTATTAGTTACTGTGTTATTGGGTTAGGGAACTGTCCATCATGTATTGTGATAATTGATATGTGTTATTGGACTGTACAGAGACCACCCCCATTTGGTTAGGCCCCTCAACGTTCGGGGACCTACAAAAGGTAGCCCCCACGAGGACCTATGTCGATTTTCTGGAAGAGCGCTTGGGACTGCATGACCTTTTGGAGTGTCTCTGCTTGCACAAGGTGGTTAGGTATTGTATAAGGGAATTTGTGTTGTGTTATCCAAAATAAAGTTTAGTTGCTCAAGTGCTTGATCCAGTATTTTATTGACTGAAACTAGACTGGGGGGGCTTAGAATGAGCTATTTACACCACCATCCAAGTGCCCCAGCACTCCTTCCAGGTGAGATTGAGGTTCACGTGCACCTCCTCTAATCTCATCTACAGCATCTGGTTTTCCCAATGTGGCCTCCAGTACATCGGAGAGACTCAACGGCAGTTTCGCCGAAAACATGCGCTGAGTATAGAAGTTGGGTGGTCATGTTACAATTGGACAGTACATTGAAGAGGCCAATATATAGAGTATTGTGTTCATTCTTTAACTCCCTTTTTTTAGGAAGAATGTTGTTAAGTTGGCAAGGGAGCAAATCTGATTTACAAGCATATTGCCAGGAATCGGAATGCATTATCGGGATGCATCACAGCATAGTTTGAGAACAGCTCCATTCAAGATTGCAAGAAATTGCAGAGAATTATGGACGCAGCACAGACCATCAAACAAACCTACCTCCCTTCCATTGATGAATGGCACCCCAGCTCTCCCTCTTCTCTCTTCTCCCATTGAGTAAAAGGTATAGGTGTGAAAACGTATACCTCTAGTTTCAGGGACAAATTCAGAGATTTAATAGTAACCTGAGGAGAAACATTTTTACACAAATAGTAGTTATACAGAACGAGCTGCCAGAAGAGGTAGTTGAGGCAGGTACATGGATAGGACAGGTTTGGAGGGATATGGTCCAAACACAGGCAGGTGGGACTAGTGTGGTTTGGGCATGTTGGTAGATGTGGGCAAGTTGGGCTGAAGAGACTGTATCCATGTTGTATGACTATGACTCTCTTGCTTAGAGATTCACACCCTGTTGAATGCAATGTATAGTTAGATCAGTTCTTTATCTGCACCTTAACATTTATTCCATTGATGATAATAGAATGATTTGCAAATGCACTGGTTTGACCATATAGTATATTTACTGTAGGCCAGGGATACATTTCTAAGCATCAATAACTTATGTCCAAAGTGGCAACTTCATAAAAAAAAGCCCTCAAATGTCAATCTGTAGCAGAACACGAGTGGCATTGAAACAAAAAAAAAAGTCAATGTAGCGCTATCACACCTTTTCAGGTTTTATAGATCAATTTTATTTCGAAGTCACATGAATGACTACGTGAAGAGCCTACCAGTCCGCATGCGTGTCAATACGCGAGATGCAATGCGGCGAGTCGGAGCAGTTCGCAACTGCTCTGGCAGGTAAGTAAATTTTACTTTCAGCGGGCCGCTGCGACAGCGGACCCGGAGTAGCTGATGAAGGCGGCCGCTCTTGGTGGCTGCCGCCATTGGAGCTCTGAACGGGAGCAGGCGGCCGATTTCGGAGGCTGCCGTGGAAGCTCCATAGGAGCTCAATTTCGTTATTGCCGGCCGGCTTTGGGCTCTATATGGGAGCAGGCGGCCGGATTTTAGACACCGTGGAAACTCCATTAGGAGTTGGGGCTGCCGGCGTGGCTTGGTAGCCCGCTCCTAAGATAGCAGCAGACAGTGTTTAAATATTGCAGCGGCTAGGTTAAGAATCGCTGCTAAAGTTAACAGCGGCCAGTGTTAGCCGTGGCCAGGGCAGCGAACGCTAGGTAACCTCAGCTGCCACAGCGCCTATACATTTTTAAACATAGAAATGGTGCTGAGGCAGCATAAGCTGGAACCAGCATATAGTGTGTGCTCTATTCATAGGGGAATTTTGATATATTACACATAGTTCTTTAATTTAAGTCAAAATCTGAAGAACTGATTAAGGTAGTTAAAAATAGAGCTGGCAGTTTTTAATAGCGGTTGCTGTTCGCTCACGTTCGTGAGTATCGCAGGAGATAGGACATTTATTATCATACACCATATGGTGTAGAAAAATTTGACTTGCCTTTACGGAACAGAATGGGACTCCTCTGGAGCGGGTGGCAGATCGGAGGAACTCCATTGAGGCTCCAGAAAGGAGCTCCTGGCATGGGAAGCCTTTCTTCAGCTGTCTATTAGACACCTGTGGAGCTATACCTAGTGCAGGGGTGCGTCATGATAATTTCTGCTCAGTTGAGGGGACTGTTGGAGATCCTTCATAAAGACCCCAACCATGGGGATCAACAAAGCAGTCGAATCTTTGATCCAATGGGGCTATGCTTCTGCTTAAATCATATGAACTATGACAATGCATGGCAGGGTTGCAGTATTTCTCCCACTCTGTCTACTACAGGGTTGCGCTCTATTTCCTCCCTGAAATACTCGGTTGAGGCTTCAGGACTCGGTGTCACTAGCAGGTGCAACCTGTCTGGTAAGTATAATGATGATACCGACAGAGCTGCACAGCTAGTCCCGGTTCGGCTCCAAGAGGGAGCAGCTTGACAACCCCGAGTCGGGGCAAAGTCAAAGCCAAGTCTGTGGGACAAGTCCTGTCGGACGATTTGGGTCAAGGTGATGCTGTCCCCACATCTATGCCAGATATGATTGGCCATTGGTCTCAATTGGAACATCTGATGCATCAGATGGTGGCACGAGAAATGCTCCGTGTTATCGGAGGCATGTACAGGCAGTGTGAATAAAATGCCTGAGGCAGCTCCTGGTTCAGGGTTGCAATATTCCTCCGACTCGGATGAAAGGAGTGGTGGAGATGGTGCCAAATAATATGCTCCGTATTATGGAAGCATGCACAGGCAGTTCAAGTCATATGCCTGTTGCTACCCGTGGTTCAGGGTTGGAATATTCCTCCCACTCGAAAGACTATCGGAGATGGTGTCACAAAATATGCTCCGTTACGGAAGCATGCATAGGCAGTCTGAGGCATACGCATGTGGCAACGCCTGGTTCAGGGTGCACTATTTCTCCCATTCTAAGAGAGAGTCAGAGATCAATATGGAACTGATTCCAAACATGAATCCGAACATGACTATGTGCCTGAATCCCATGCTTTAATGCATGATGTATGAGAGTCGCATAAGGAAGAGCTGCCTGCTCTTGCCTCTAAATTTGCTGTTCCCTCTGGGACAGACAAGCCACTACAAGAGAAGTTGGCCAGCGGCTTCAGTTATCTAACATCACACCAGCTGAAGAAATGACAAGCATTACAGTCAGGGTCTGCAAATGGAACCTCGCTGAAGCTCCAACAAGCAAATCGACCCAGGGTCAGAGATGCTGGCAGGTAAGGTCTGTTTATTAACCTCCGTAAAACTCCAAATGGAGCAGTTGGTCGGCCCAGTTTTGGGTTTACTGGCAGCATGGGCTGTCTAGTGTTTTTTCACTGTCTCTGGGATAGATCCGGTTGATGTAGAGACATTGGCAGGGTGCCTTGCATTGTAACCTCTGCAAGTTCCAAGTCGGAACAGTTTGGTTACCCTGGTTCAGGGTAGACCATCATGAAACTGGCTGGCCATATGGGTCATATTGACCAGGGAAGCACTGCCTCATCATCTGTGATTGAGGTTATCTGACTGCTCAGTAGAATGAAGTAGTTGAAGTCTTCCTCAACACATGGTTTAATTTCTCCTCAGTTAGTAGAGTTGCTGGTTCATTGGAATCATCATTGCCATCCTCTCTGGGATAGGTAGTTACCAGCAGGAAACTGGGCTGGCATATAATATATATATTTTTAATCTGACCTGCACGTTCATGTTGTGAATCAACAATGTATTTATAATAATATGTAGGTTCTCAATACCAGTATTCCTGATTGAGTGGCGGGTCGAAAAGATTGTGTTGTGCACTCTGGCGACTCAGACAAGGGGTTTTCAGTCAAAGGACTGTGAGGCAATTCCTGATTCAGGCTTGCATTATACTAATTTCCACTCTGAGGAAGAACGCTGAGTGTTCATGGTGACTCTGATAGTCAAGAGTTGACAGGGAACTCGTATTCCCACATCAAAGGGAGACTGTGTTTTCAGCTCTAGTCATAAGGTTCTGATTATATGTCATCAGCGAAATGTATGAATAACTAGATAATGCATCTTCCACGGCCGGAGAAGCCAAGAATTTTCCGTCCATATGGTCAATAGAGGAACGGCGGTTCCGAGTGGAATCAGTGACATCTCATCAGAGGATGAGTGGTCTGGCCAAGGACTAGAGGGGTATGTTTCTGATACTTCTCAAGATTACAGAAACATGGTGCAGGTCAAATCAAATTAGCATTTGGCTAATCTGATCATGTGTTTAGTTACCCAGTTTAAGATGGATGATTGGCTTTCAGCAATTTAACTGATTCAGAGAATCGATCTTGAAGTTGCATACTTTGCCATATCTATACACATGAGGCACAGATTATCTGGTGGTTTTGATAACAAAGCCAGTGGTGGAAGCGAATGCTGCCCTACACAGACCTAAGGGCATTGTGGCATCAGGTTTTAGATAACTATGCAACATTTTGCAGCTGATAAAACTTGAGGGTTATCAGTAGATACCTCTTGCGATATTAACTATGAGGCAACATGAAATATAATAGTGCCAATTTTGCCTATTCATTCAGGCCATGGTAAGGCGGCTGAAGCAACTCCTATTTACTCGCTCACGAGTAATGGCTGGGGCAGCCTGTCCTCTCGGGCAGCTAGCTCTGCACGATTGTATGGGAAATTTGTGAACAAAATATGTGAGTTATTTTTTAAACGAAAGTAACAGAGGTTTGTGTGGCTTTCAGTTTGAGCCTAGTGAAGCGGATATGTGAAAGCACAATTGACACTGCTTATGCTGCTTTGTCATTCTCTATAGTGCCATAAGTGGGACAATAAATGATTGGTTATTCACCCGCTGTTCACTAACGTTATGCAGGGTGTCTTTTATATGACCACTCTAATAGCCTACACATAGTCATTGTAGTGTGTGATGTATATAAGTATAGTATTATGCAAATATTCTTCTACTATATTCCTAATGGGAGCAGTATTTTTAAGATGATTCTGCTTTCAGCAACTGATCTCAGCACAAAGAACACAGTCTTTACTCAATCTCTGGCTTGCTCTCTGGGTCATGACTGACATTAGGGTAGCTTGTTATGGGAATAATCTCATAAGCAAAATGGGCATGATTGCGTACATTTGAAGTTGACATCATACCCTCCAGAGCAGATATTGGGGGTGTCATTAGGTATACAAGTGCACTGAGCTTGCTGGTACCTATAAGATGAAAGATAGTTTCTTTATTGTTATTCAATAGTCTCAAGATATTGCTGATGGCTCATTAGCAGCCAATAAAATGGATATTTTCCCTTTCATCATACAGCAAGAGGCTTACATAGTGCGTGTTAATAAATTATATAATTTGGTTGAATATGTCTGGATATTTGCAGATAGATTTCTGCACAGTGTTGCATGAGTTATTGTCTAACTCCAGTTAAGAACAATGGCCATGTATGCAAGTTAGCATCATGGTATTAATAACCCATGTTTTTTCTACCATTAATGGTTTATCTGTTTAAGTGTTTCATACACAGATTGGGTTACTGCATGAAACCACAGAGCTTTGAAGTCTTCACGTACTCACTCACGTGACTTCGAAATAAAATAGAAAGATTAAACGAGAACTTACCATTTGAAGTTTGATCTTTATTTTATGAGAAGTTGAAGTGAGGGAATACGTGACCCTACTTCTCATAAAGACCATTCGGTAGTTCTAAGCTCGTTAATCTTTCTATAGCTTAGGTCAGCAACTATTCTGTGGTTTCATACAGCTGCTCTAAAGTTTGACACGCATGCGGACTGGCGGGCTCTTCACATATTCCCTCACTTCAACTTCTCATAAAATAAAGATCAAACTTCAAACGGTAAGTTCTTGTTTAATCTTGCTATTTTGTGTGGCAATGAAGGTAAGAATCAAATTACAACAGTTTTATTTTTCTTCTTATTAAGATGAAGACAGTAAGGGTTTGGAGCCAGAACTGCCGTTTAAATGAAATGATATGCTGCAAAATGCCACATTATTAACTCTAAACAGTGAAAGTATATTGCCAATGCCCAATTACCAATCAACAACATGTTTGTTTTAGCAGTAATTAGCTAAGCAGGAACATTTTAAGTATTCATGTTTTCTGAACACTGTTGGTAGTTTGGCACCATTCCATCTATGTAAAATGATTGCTGTTTATGATTTATATCAACAATATGGTTGAGAATGTAGAAAGCGTCATTGGTAAGTTTGCAGATGACACTATTGTGGGTGGTATTGTGGATTGTGAAGATGGTCGTAAAAAATTACAGCAGCTTCTTGCTCAATTGGGTAATGGCTGAGGAATGGTTGATGGAGTATAGGGCGGATAAATGCAAGATCTTGCATTTTGGGAAGTCAAAACAGCAGGAAACACAGTGAATGACAGGGCCCGGGGACGTGTTGTAGAGCAGTGTACATAGGGTAAATGCACAGAGTCTTTTATCCAGAGTAGGGGAATCAAGAACCAGAGGATCTATATATACAGTGAGAGGGGGAAGGATTTAATAAGAATCTGAGGGACAACATTTTCACACAGGGGTGATGCATGTATGGAACAAATTAGCAGAGGAGGTAGTTGATGCAGGTGTGATAACAACATTTAAAAGGCATTTGGACAGGAAATTGATAGGAAAGGTTTAGAGAGATATGGACTAAATGTAGGCAGGTGGGACTAGTGTACCTGGAGCATTATGTAGAAGGGCCTGTTTCTGTGCTGTATGACTCTATGACTCAATGATAAATGTGTAGTGATACATTCTGGGAGGATTAATGAGGCTAGTACATATAAAGTCAATGTGAGGACCCAAGGGACAATTGAAGAACAAACAGAGGGATCCTGGTATACATCAAAAGGTCCCTGAAGGGGGCAGGTTGATACATTGGTGAAGATGTCACACTGAACAATTGCCTTCATTAGCTGGGGCATAGAATACTAGAGAAAAAAAGTTTATACCACAACTTTATAAAACATTGGTGAGGAAACAGCTGGTATATTGTGTGCAATTTGGTAAGCACACAAAATAAAGGATATGTTTTTGTTGGAGAGGGTACAAAGGAGATTCACCAATGTTGCCTGGGATGGAACATTTCAATAATGATTCAGATTCAGATTTTGATTAATTTATTGTCATGTACACCTGGGTGCAATGAAATTCCTTGTTTGCATGAAGCTCACCGAGTAAATAGTAAACATAATGAAGACAGATAGAACAATAAATACAAAGGCAAATGTAAAAGAGCAGAATGGTGCAAAGGTTGTACTGTAATCGGAAGCAGTGGAAAAAACAACAAAAATGCAATGATGGAACAACCAAATGAGGCAGAGTTAAAAGTAAGAGTTTGTGGCAGCACATCTGGGAAGAAGGTGTGAAAGAGTTGAGTGGTTCATGAGACTAATTGCAATGAGAAAGAATCCATTCTTCAGTCTGGAACAGATTAATGCTTTCATGCTCCTATATATTCTCCCAGGAGATAGAATTGAGAAAAGGGAATGGTCAGGGTGACAGGCATCTCTGATTATACTTCCAGCGTTCCTGATACAATGCACCGTGAAGATGGACTGAATGGAATATTTCGTTTGGGCAGTTTACACCCCAGCGGTATGAACATTGACTTCTCTAATTATAGGCAGTCCCTGCTTTCTCCTCCCCTTCTCAGCTCTCCCTCAGCCCACTGTCTCCACCTCTTCCTTTCTTCTCCCCCTCCCCCACCCTCACATCAGTATGAAGAAAGGTCTCGACCCGATACATTGCCTATTTCCTTCGCTCCATATTTGCTGCCTCACCCGCTGAGTTTCTCCAGCATTTTTGTCTACCTTTGCTAACAATAGTTTAGTATAGGAGCAAAGAGGTCCTTCTGCAGTTGTATAGCACACTAGTGAGACCACAACTGGAGTATTGTGTGCAGTTTTGTTCCCCTAATTTGAGGAAGGACATTATAGCTATTGAGGCAGTGCAGCGTAGGTTTACAAGGTTAATTCCCGGGATGGCGGGACTGTCATATGCTGAGAGAATGGAATGGCTGGGCTTTTATACTCTGGAGTTTAGAAGGATGAGGCTATTGGAGGAAGTCTAACTTTGAGGAGATGCAAAAGGATTTAAAAGGAGTGAATTGGGACATTTTATTTTATGGGAAGAATGCAGTAGAGAAATGGAGGACATTTAAAGGTAACATTTTAAGAGTACAGAATCTTTATGTCCTTGTTCAGTTGAAAGGAAAGAGTAATAATTGGAAAGAGCCATGGATTTCAAGGAAAATTGGACACTTGGTTCGGAAAAAGAGAGAGATCTACAATAATTATAGGCAGCATGGAGTAAATGAGGTGCTTGAGGAGTATAAAGAATGTAAAGAGAATCTTAAGAAAGAAATTAGAAAAGCTAAAAGAAGATATGAGGTTGCTTTGGCAAGTAAGTTGAAAGTAAATCCAAAGGGTTTCTACAGCTATAGTAATAGCAAAAGGATAACGAGGGATAAAATTGGTCCATTAGAGAGTCAGAGTGGACAGCTATCTGCAGAGCCAAAAGAGATGGGGGAGATATTGAACAATTTCTTTTCTTCGATATTCACCAAGGAGAAGGATATTGAATTATGTGAGATAAGGGAAACAATTATGGTAGCTATGGAAACTATGAGGATCAAAGAAGAGGAAGTACTGACACTTTTGAAAAATATAAAAGAGGATAAGTCTCCAGGTCCTGACAGGATATTCCCTAGGACATTGAGGGAAGTTAGTGTAGAAATAGCAGGAGCTATGACAGAAATATTTCAAATGTCATTAGAAACGGGAATGGTGCCAGAGGATTGGCGTACTGCGCATATTGTTCCATTGTTTAAAAAGGGTTCTAAGAGTAAACCAAGCAATTATAGACGTGTTAGTTTGACGTCAGTGGTGGGCAAATTAATGGAAAGGATACTTAGAGATAATATATATAATCATCTGGATAAACAGGGTCTGATTAGGAACAGTCAACATGGATTTGTGCCTGGAAGGTCATGTTTGACTAATCTTCTTGAATTTTTTGAAGAGGTTACTAGGGAAATTGATGAGGATAAAGCGGTGGATGTTGTCTATATGGACTTCAGTAAGGTCTTTGACAAAGTTCCACATGGAAGATTGGTTAAGAAGGTTCAATTGTTGGGTATTAATAATGGAGTAGCAAGATGGATTCAACAGTGGCTGAATGGGAGATACCAGAGTGTAATGGTGGATAACTGTTTGTCAGGTTGGAGGCCGGTGACTAGTGGGGTGCCTCAGGGATCAGTGTTGGGTCCACTGTTGTTTGTCATATACATCAATGATCTGGATGATGGTGTGGTAAATTGGATTAGTAGGTATGCAGATGATACTAAGATAGGTGGTGTTGTGGATAATGAAGTAGATTGTCAAAGTCTACAGAGAGATTTATGCCGTTTGGAAGAGTGGGCTGAAAGATGGCAGATGGACTTTAATGCTGATAAGTGTGAGGTGCTACATCTTGGCAGGACAAATCAAAATAGGGTGTACATGGTAAATGGTAGGGAATTGAAGAATGCAGGTGAACAGAGGGATCTTGGAATAACTGTGCACAGTTCCCTGAAAGTGGAATCTCATGTAGATAGGGTGGTAAAGAAAGCTTTTGGTGTGCTGGCTTTTATAAATCAGAGCATTGAGTATAGAAGTTGGGATGTAATGTTAAAATTGTACAAGGCATTGGTGAGGCCAATTCTGGAGTATGGTGTACAATTTTGGTCGCCTAATTATAGGAAGGATGTCAACAAAATAGAGAGAGTACAGAGGAGATTTACTAGAATGTTGCCTGGGTTTCAGCAACTAAGTTACAGAGAAAGGTTGAACAAGTTAGGGCTTTATTCTTTGGAGCGCAGAAGGTTAAGGGGGGACTTGATAGAGGTCTTTAAAATGATGAGAGGGATAGACAGAGTTGACGTGGATAAGCTTTTTCCACTTAGAGTAGGGAAGATTCAAACAAGGGGACATGACGAGAATTAAAGGACAGAAGTTTAGGGGTAACATGAGGGGGAACTTCTTTACTCAGAGAGTGGTGGCTGTGTGGAATGAGCTTCCAGTGAAGGTGGTGGAGGCAGGTTCGTTTTTATCATTTAAAAATAAATTGGATAGTTATATGGACGGGAAAGGAATGGAGGGTTATGGTCTGAGCGCAGGTATATGGGACTAGGGGAGAATACGTGTTCAGCATGGACTAGAAGGGTCGATAAGGCCTGTTTCCGTGCTGTAATTGTTATATGGTTATATGGTTATATGGTTATATAAGATTATTAAGGGTTTGGACACGCTAGAGACAGGAAACATGTTCCCGATGTTGGGGGAGTCCAGAACCAGGGGCCACTGTTTAAGAATAAGGGGTAAGCCATTTAGAACGGAGATGAGGAAACACTTTTTCATACAGAAAGTTGTGAGTCTGTGGAATTCTCTGCCGCAGAGTGCAGTGGAGGCCAGTTCTCTGGATACTTTCACGAGAGATAGCGGAGTCAGGGGATATGGGGAGAAAGCAGGAATGGGGTACTGATTGGGGATGATCAGCCATGATCACATTGAATGGCGGTGCTGGCTTGAGGGCCGAATGGCCTACTCCTGCACCTATTGTCTATTGCCTTTTTAATGATTTGACTAACAACAGTGGCATTACCGGTGAGAATTCAGCTGGCAATGGGTGTACATGCCCCAGTCAGCATCAAGGTCCGGGAGTGAAGATGCTCGAGAGTAATTTCACTGTAACAATAAAAGTTTCTGGCGCTTCTCTCCCCGTGGCTAAATGAATCAATTTTTCACTCCGAAAGCAAAGCTGAGAAATAATAAGCCCATACCTACTCTTAACTGTTCTATGGGCATTTTGCTAATTAGGCAATGTTGATGGGAGCATTTCCAAAGCATACATGGTATTTTTCACTGAGTGAAATGTTACCTGTCACTGTGGACTATGAACAGCAACATTCGCACTTAACACTTAATCCTTATTTTTAGCATGGACAAGTTGAAGTTTGGTCACGTGTGACAATATACTCCATCCTAGGCTGCAGAGAAAGTGTAAATCAGTAGCACAGTGAAGTAAGTGACAAACAGAGTAGGGCCAGAGGACAGTTCTCTGGCCAAATTCTTCATCTGAAAAACCACCATAAGCCTGCAATCTGTACAGTTCTGTACATGTTATCATGAAAGGAATGAATGAGGCAGAAAGGCTTTGGAGAGCAGCCAGATTTTTGAAATATGTTTGGAATAGTGTCAAACATTTTGGTGATCTCCACAAAAACAAGGCAGTATTTTGAACTTGTTAAAACTGTCCTCTCCATCCACTCAATCGTTTAACACATTGACGTGGTGAGTAAATCAATAATTAGTCCAGTAAATGTCCCTGGTCGGCCATGAGTTAACTATTACACTGCAGCAGCTAATGATTGAGCCCCTTGGTTGACAGTGATAATGTTAGCCATTGCTTCCACATCTTTCCAAACACCTGCTGCTAAGTATATGTTTTAGGTATGTTTTAGATCTGATGTGATTTGCCCCAATGAGTTGCAGATCTTGTTAATAGGTGTCACTATTGACTTGACAAGGCATTGATTGAAACTTATTGAATCTTACCTTAGCAGCAGGGTTTAAATGGAAAAAGGGAAAAAGGGAAGAAAAAAATGTTGTGCACGAGGAAATACCAGCAAAAAAAAATCTGTGTTTTCTTGCCACAATTTTAATTGATGAATGTTGGTGACATGAGTGAGCTGTGAGTAGCTATAAATTATCACTTCCTCTCAAAATAGCTGTAGGAATCTGTGGGTTTAAAGTAGCCTCTGTCATCTTACGAATTACCCAAGTGAATCTCTTCTGAACTGCTTGCTATTGCTTGTATATTTATTCTTAAATAAATGAAGCGGTACACAGTGCTCCAGGTGTGGAAACAACAGCACCATGTGTAATTGTAAAAATAGTATTTCTAAACTCCAACTCCTCGAAACAGAAGCCAAAATATGCAATTTGTCTTCCTAATTACTTACTGCACCTGTCTGATAATTTATTCTGAGTTCAGTTATGTGAAAAAACAGCCTTCAATACATCCAAACACTATTCCCCAATCCTAGCAGCTCCTGCCTGTGCATTAACCTTTTATGTGGCATCTTATCAAATGGCCTCTGGAAAAACAAACATATTACGAGAAAGGGCTGAACACAATATGCTTACTCCCAGGCACGCTCTAATCAGAAACATTAGACCGGCACAGTGGCGCAGTGCAATGCAGGGCCAGGGATCCGGGATCGATTCTGACCTCGGGTGCTGTCTGTTTGGAAGTTCTCCCTGTGGGTTTCCTCCGGGTGCTCCAGTTTCCTCCACATCCCAAAGACGTAAGAGTCTGTAGGTTAATTGGCCTCTGTAAATTGCCCGTAGGATGTAGGGAGTGGGAAAGTGAGATAACATCGAACTAGTGTGAACGGATCGATGGTCGGCATGTTGGTGGGCCAAAGTGTCTGTTTCCATGCTGCATCTGCAAATTAAAACATAAAAGCAATGGAACAAAGAAAGCTTTGAGTAAGTGCTAGTTGATTAAATTCAGGGCCTGTCCCACGAGCATGCGACCTAACGTGGTCGCGCTAGCCGTGCGGCCTCGCGGGGCCGGTCCCACTTCGAGCGCTGGAGCCGCATGGAGCTGTGCGGAGCTGGTCCCGAAATTGCGCGGGGCTCCGAAAATCAGACAGTGTTAAAAAATTCCGCGCGGCAAAGGCCTGCCGGCCCGCTGCCGCATGGAGGCCGCACGCACTGCCTCGACGCTGTACGCAGCATCTTGACACCGAACGCAGCATTTTGATGCCGTACGCAGCGTCTTGACGGCGTACGCCTAGCGCGTGGCATTGCGCGATGACGTCACCGCCCGGCGTGCCGTTGCGTGATGACGTAACCGCCCGACGTCCAAATTCAGTCAGCCCGCCTCCTGCCCAGCTGATTGGTGAGTTTGATGTCAGGACCAGCTCCGCACAACTCCAGACGGCTCCGCGGTTGGAAGTGGGACCGGCCCCGCGCGGCCGTACGGCTCAAGTCACCACGTTTGGTCACGCTAGACGCATGCAGTCGCATGCTGGTGGGACAGGCCCTTTCCTTTCTCACATTCAGAGCTGTGCTACAATGTCATTGAATATGCTGGAGTCAAATCCATTAGACTTGTTGATGGTGAAGTGGTTAATTTGACAATCTAGTAATCCAAAGATGAATTCAAAATCCCACTATTCATGGTGTAAAAACTACTGAAAAACATTAGTTGATCACAGTAATGATTGCAATTTCAGAAGAATAAATCTGTAAAGGTCATCTTCGTGACTTTAGACTCAATATGGTTGACTTGGAAATGTCTAGACAAGCTAGTCAATGCAAGAGCAATTAGGCATGGGCAATCAATGCTGGTCTTGCCTCTCTAACACTGAAAAAAATTAATGAAGATGAAATGTAGACAAAAATGCCAAAAAAGTATTAATAGAAAGTTAAGTAATAAGTGCCGTATTTTAGTTAAACTTCTCAATATTCAACTACTTAGTTAGATCCCACCAAGATACTTAACTTCAGTTGATTCCCTGACAGATTTAAATATTTTTAAATATTTTTAAGGTTTGTTCTGTTTAGTTCTTTTTAACTCCTTAAGGTGCAAAGTTATTTAATATTATCTATCTTACGGAAGCTTTCACCAACTCAACCACCGTTGGGTGGTATTCACTAGCAGCATTCTTATATGCTGTAATTTCTGTTGTTTCTCTTTTTCACTTTTTAATTTCTTTACTTCATATCTTATCTATCTTTACTAATGCACATTTTTCTTGGAGATATCTCTGGGGGACAGGGGAAAAGGGGATGGGGCTCACCAACCCAGCATTTAAAGGAAATATTTCAAATAATGTGTTGGACCATTTAAATCAAAAGAGACCATGTAAGCTTTAAAATGCAAGATGATGTTGCTAGGAAAATAGGAGGAATCACATTTTGTAGTTGGAATGTTAGGGGCATTAATGAGCCAATTAAAAGGGGTTAAGTATTAGCCCATTTAAAATCTATTAATACTGATATAATATTTCTTCAGGAGACGCATCTCAAAAATGGAGCTCACAACAGGCTGAAGGGTAGGTGGATTGGACAATTATATCACTCTACATTTTCTTCTAAAGCAAGAGGAACAGCAATTCTAATTCATAAAGGTATACCATTCAAACACAAATCCATAATAGCTGATAAGGAAGGCAGGTACATTATAATATCCGGGGAATTGTATTCAACTCCATTAACCATGGTGAATATTAATGCTGCTAACTTCGATAATCCCCAATTTTTTAATAAAATATTTAATACAATTTCAGACTGGTCAGCATAATTTGATAATTGGTGGAGATTTAAATTGTGTATTAGATCAATACGTGGATAAATCTTCACTTCAAAGGAAAATACATCAAAATCGAGTGACCTTTTAAACTTATATAAACAATACAAACATAAGAGACGTATGGAAGATTGCCAATCCATCTGGAATAGAATGCTCTTTTTATTCAGGTGTTCATAAAGTTTAAACACAAATTGACTATATCTTGGTTGACGCCAAACTTATCCCTTTTACCTACAACCCAAAATATCACAACATTATTATTTCGGATCACTGTCCTCTCACCTTTTCAGTAAAATTGGAAGGAATGTATAATAAACAACCGTTTTGAAGATTTAATCCACAAAAACTACCTGAGGCAAGTTGTTGTGACTATCTGAAGCTACAGATGAAAACATTTTTTGAGACAAACGACAGGCCCGGTATTTCTCCATCTTTGCTGTGGGAAACTTTTAAAGCCTATGTTAGAGGCTGTATTATCGCATACCAAGCGTTTCAAAACAAGAAAAATAAGACTGAACAATTGGAATTTGAAAAACAGATAAAACAGTTAGACCTAGAAAACGCAGCTGACCCAACGATTGCAAAATATAATAGGATAGCTGCACTAAAATTTAAATTAAACCAGATTCTTCCTGCAAAAATTATTAGGGTATTTCTATATACTAAACAAAAACATTTTGAATTTGATGATAAACCAAACAAGCTACTTGGACGCCAATTCCGCAAATTAGAGAATGACCGTACAATACACAATATTAGATCAGAAAAAGGAGATTTGCTTACATTGCCTAAAGATATTATTGAATCATTCCTACAATTCTACCAAACTATATTCATCAAAAACAACAGTTGATCCTGCAAAGATGAAAAGCTTTCTTGAGAATTGCAATCTCCCATTTCTTAATGGGGAACGGGATGAATTAGGTGCAGAGATAACAACAAAAGACATCGTAGAGAATATTAAATCATTGAAAAGTGGAAAAACTCCTGGCACGGATGGATTTAGTAACGAATTTTATAAAAAAATTTAATGATTTAATTTCTCCACGCTTACAAGCCCTTTATATTGAAGCATTTAAAGAACAGACTTTACCACAAACTCTTGCTGAATCAAGTATTACATTAATTCCAAAAAAAGGATAAAAATCTCGAGGAGCCTGGATCCTATAGGGCAATAGCCCTTTTAAATACGGATCAGAAGATACTAGCTAAGACTTTGGCTTGCAGATTAAGCTTTGTTATTAGTAAACTAATACATCCAGATCAAACTGGGTTTATACCTAAATGACTCGTTTTATAATTTGAGACGTTTGTTTAACATAATATATTCGCAGAGAATGCCAAATGAAGATCTAACAATTATTTCTCTAGATGCAGAAAAAGCTTTCGACCAAGTGGAATGGTCTTATCTTTTCACAGTGTTAGAAAAATTCCAACTGGGAGAAAACTTTACTTTATGGGTGAAGCTTTTATACACTAATCTGACAGCTAGAATACTGACAAATCAAATGCTTTCACCTAAATTTTATTTATCTAGGGGTAACAGACAAGGATGTGCTCTTTCTCCAATGTTATTTGCTTTAGCCATAGAACCTCTTGCCGAGAGTATCAGGTCCCATTCAGGCATTTATGGATATAATACCAAATACACCTCCAATAAAATGTTGTTATATGCAGATGATGTACTTTTATACATTACTAATCACCAAGTTAGTATTCCAAATGTTCTAAACATTATAGAACAATTTGGTTCTTTTTTCTGGATACAGAATAAATTGGAACAAAAGTGAAATCATGCCAATAAAAGAACAAGACCCTTCTCAACTCCAACAATTTCCTTTCAGAATTGTTACTGAAAAGTTTAGATATCTTGGAATTTACGTGACTAGAAAGTATTCCTCTTTGTTTAAAATAAACTTCCCACCATTAATCACTAAATTGCATGCCTACATCAAATTTTGGAAAACACTTCCTATCTCCCTTATTGGTAGATTAAATGCCATAAAGATGATCTTCCTTCCGCATCTTTTATATTTATTTCAATCAATACCGATATATCTCCCTAAAAGCTTTAAAAAAAAATTTGACTATTGTCACTAACTTTATTTGGGACTACAAAACACACAGAATACACAAAAGACATTTGTGCAAATCCAAAGAAAATGGAGGATTAGCTCTACCTAATTTTCTTTTTTACTACTGGGCAACTAATATTAAAAATATAACTTTCTGGTTGGACGATACATGTCAACATGTAAATTGGTTAAAAATGGAGAGGGAAGATTGTTTGCCTTTTAGTATAGGCTTGATCCTCCCATCTCCAATACATTTGAATAAGTCAACATATGAGCAAAATCCGATAATGCATAGTACTATCCGTCTCTGGAAACAGCTGCAATTCAGTCTTAAATTGAGAAATATGTCTCTCCTTCTTCCTAATGCAAATAATCCCTTGTTTAAACCGTCTACTTTAGATGTGGTGTTTGTTCAATGGAAGAACCTGGGAATCAATACTGTGGGAGACCTCTATAAGAAGGGGACTCTCTCTTCTTTTCAAGAACTACAGGAGAAATATCACTTGAATGCCAATCATTTTTTTAGATACCTTCAAATCCGAGAATACGTGAAAACATATACACAAGACTGTCCTTTTATGGGTCCAGATATATTAGACGATTGTTTGAATATCAAGTAGGTTGATATCTTACATTTATAACACTCTTCTAAATATTGACACCCCACCCTCTGAGATTTATAGGCAAGCATGGGAGGACGAACTGGGTTTACCCATTTTGAAAGATATATGGGAGGAAAGCCTACAATACATACACTACTGTTCTTTAAATGCCAGGCATTGCCAGATACAATTTAAAGTATTGCATAGGTTATACTACTCAAAGACCAAATTGAACAAGATCTTCCCAACTGTCTCTCCTCTCTGTGATAAATGTCACTTTCAAGAAGCCACCCTAACTCATTCTTTTGTATCCTGTATAAAAATACAAAACTTCTGGACGGGAATATTCAATATCATTTCTAAAACACTTAAAATTCAATTGGAGTCAGATTCAAAACTAATAATATTAGGAATGTCAGAGGGCTGCCTTAATCTAACGATATCTCGAAGACGCTTCCTTGACTATGGTTTAATAACTGCGATAAAACTTATACTTAAATTCTGGAAAAAGATAACAGTCCCCACAGTGAAGATGTGGATCACAGAAATGACTGAGACACTACATCTAGAAAAGATAAGGCTTGTCTTGACTGACAAACCAGATCAATTTTCCAAAATATGGTCTCCTTTCATTGAATTTCTTCAACAACATAATGGTTGAACACAAACTCAAAACTGACGCTAGGTTCGGGTGAGCGGGCGTAGGGAAGGGTAGTGGGATATATCTCTGCTTCTTTCACTTTTTCGTTAGTTCTGGGGTTTTTCTTTTTTCTTTTTCGTGTCTTTCTCGAAATTCTTTCTTTTCTTTTTCTTTTCTTCTTTCTTTCCCTTTTTTCCTTTTTCCTTTTTTCCAATTTAGTTATTAGTTTATAAAATGTTAATATTGAAGCAGTACGAAAACTGTATAACTGTTATGTCGATTACTTTCTCCTTGTACAATTGCTTCTAATAAAATAAATATAACTAAAAAAAAAAAAATGCTGGAGAAACTCAGCGGGTGAGGCAGCATCTATGGAGTGAAGGAATAGGTGACATTTTAGGTTGAGACCCTTCTTCAGACTGACAATGGAATCCTCTGTTTGACTGCTGTTCAGAGTTTACATAATGCAAGTAAATCTGGAACCATAGAATATTATGGATCTCTAAGGGAAGAAAAAGATGACAACAATGTTAATATAACTTGTACAAGCACTTCCTTCCAACAGAGATTTGTTGTGATTGTTTTTGTGTTTTCAGCTGTTATGAGTCATTCTGCAGACCACCTGAGCAAGCACCGACAAAGCTCATTCCAACACTGGCAGGTGTATTTCAGAGATGGATAGTTCTGAGATAAAGATCTGTGACCATATATGAAGAACTCAATGCATTTGATTAACCGGGGCACGGAGTAATACATACTTTGAATGTGGCTTCTTTTCTGTGGCTGGAATAAAATGTTGCAATTTAAATGGTGCCTTTTCTTGTTCAAATGCTCCAAAGGAAAGCACATTACTCTTCAGTGCAGTGATTTTTAAATAAGTTAAACAAGCGGCCATATCTCACACAAACAGTAAGGAAGAGAAGCACCGTATTGTTGTGATCGCAAAGACAGAGAGAAACATATAATTCCAAGTTAGCCATTGGTGGCAGATTCCCACAGCCAGGGGCGGAAAACCCGGGGGGGCCAGAGGGGACACATCCCCCCCATGTTTTGAGAGGTGGGGGACATCCCCCCAAGTTTTTGTGATCCCGATTTTAAAATCTCCGCTTTCCGCGAGGCAGTGGGGGTGGGACTGATGATCGAGGGCGCGATGATTGGAGGAGGGTGGAGTGGGGAGGGGTGGGGTGGGACTGAGGATAGAGTGCGGCTATTGGAGGAGGGAGACGTGGCACAGACCTGCGCCTCATCCGCAGGCAGGATCGATCCCGGCTGGGTCTCCGGCACTGTCCCGAGTGCCCCCCACGGGTGGCCAGAGAGGTCGGGAGTCAGACGGGCGCGGCGCCCCCAGGCCCACAGCCAGCGCAGAGAAACAGCACTAAACCCAGCTCAATCTGCCTGTCCAGCCAGGTTAATCTGCCTGGGCTTGCGGGAAATATGGGCAGCGCGGAGAAGCAGCGCAGGTGTCCTGTCAGTCCAGCCAGGGCTGTAGTTAACCCGGTAAGACAGGCAGAGTTGAGCTGGGTTTAGCGCTGGATTGAGCCTCCGAAGCCTCGCGTGCGTGTGAGTGTGCGCATGTGCGTGCGAGTGTGCGCTTGCACGCGCGTGTGTGTGAGAGTGTGCCCATGCGCACGCGGCTGCCAAAAAATTGTGTCCCCCGTCCTCTCCAAGTTTCGGTAGCGATTTCCGCTCTTGCCCACAGCTACTTAGCCATGGCCTCATAGCGCCACTTCAATCCTGATATAGAATGCTGTTTGTCAAGAATTTGCACGTTCACTGGAACCACATGGGCTTTCACTGGGTGACATCTCAAAGTCTCGATGGTTAGTAGGTTAATGGGCCACAGTAAATTTCTTGCAGTGTGTTCAGGTGGTAAAATCTAGGGGGAAATTGATGAAAATATCAGGAGACTACAAAAATGGGATTAATGTATGATTAGTGTAAATGGGTTGTTGATGGTCAGTGCATTGGCCAAATAACCTTTTTCTGTGCTATATTTTTTGATAAATCTTATGGTTCTCAATTACGTTAATATCTTAAATACTAAGAGAACTCCGCGTTCATCTTCAAGGATTCCATTATCTAATCAAGCAGTGGGCGTCTTGATAGAGTATTTTCATCTGAAGGACAACATTAATGTTCACTGAACCTATTCCTGTCATGATTTCACAAATTGAAACACTTCCATGTTTCAATGATTTGTGGGGTTGACCAACAGAATTTGCAGACACCATCTCATGTACCAATTGACATCATGGCATCTCTGCATTTAACATGCGAGCAAACTGCTTGCAGATATACCCATTAATAATAATAGCAATGCCCTGGCTGAAGAAGGCCAGAGTACCAAAAACCTTCTTCACCACCCTATCTATCTAAGATATCACCTTCTGGGAGCCATGTGCTTGCAGTCCTTAGTCCCTTTGCACTACAACACTCCCCAGCATCTCCATTCACTGTGAAAGTCCTACCCTGTTAGGCCTTCCCAAAATGGCACTGAATACTACTCAATTTGCCAGTCCTCGGCCCACATGCAAAACAAGTACTGATCAAGATCCTGCTGTAATTTTTGGCAACCTTCTTCACTGTCTATGCTACTTTCTATTTTAGTGTCATCTTTATTTATTGAGCTTTTATTAAATTTATTTTGTTACCTATTGAGTACTGTGTTTACAGACCTGTTATGCTGCTGCAACTGAATTTAATTGTTCAGTTTCAGCACAAATGACAATTAAACATTCCTGGCTCTCTTGACTGTTGATCTGTAAACATACTTATCATGCACTATACATTCTCATACAGATCATTTAAATAACTGGTGAACACAATGGGGCTGACACCTATCCCTGTGGCACATCACTAGTCAGAGGGCTCCTGTTCGAAAAGCAAACTTTCACTGTCGTTTTCTGCATTCTACCATCAAGCCAATTACAGTGCGTATCCAATTAGCTAGCCCTCCCTGCATCCCATGTGACAACATGCACCACCCTGTCCTCGTCAATCATGTTAGATCTGACGACATGAGTTATTATGTGGTCTGGATTCCATCCTCAGAAATCCCAGGCCAATTTAGTGACAATTGTCCCAGGCAGAATAACATTTAAAAACTCATTTTCATTTCAGGCATTCAGTCTAAGGCACTGCTACAGTCAGCTTAAGTCATTATTTCCTATTTTAATTAGTTTTTCTGAAAAAATTGATGATATAATTACTCTGTTTACCCTGATGAATGAACCTCATATGGTGAACACAACAAATGCTGATAGATAATAAACAGCCTCTGCTGTGCAGTTGAATGAAATAATTACAAACCAGGTTGTTTTTTTAATTGCATTCCTCCGTTTGTCTTTTTATTGATTCTGTATAATGTGCGGCATTGTGGTTTGTGAATATTATTCCCAGAACTTCTGGTTTAAATGGAATTTAATAACCTGCATTGCCTTAAAGGAAGCAATTCTGTTTCTTCCACTGACATATCAACATCTGCCATTGTTGATTTCCCTTTTATTTATGAATGCTAATTTTTAGATGCTAAATTATCTAAAGGTCTTATTTTGCTCTGCTATGACTAATTAAAGTCACTTATTGTAGAGATTGGGGGATTCCTTCATAACTGACATGGTGATTAAGAGGCTCTCTCTTTTCGTTATCTGAATTAAAAGGCATGCTGATTCAAAGATTTCCAAGACTGTGGAGGGGAACCAAGCTCCAGCTCAACTTCAGAATGATTGAGCTTTATTAATATGATCTTAGCTTGCTGCCTGCCTAAATCAGATATCATGAACAATTTGCTGTTGTTTTGCCTGCAAATGGCTCTGAAACCACAGGTGGGCAATTGGGTAGGCCCTGAATGATGGAGAAAGATTTTGAGGAGGGAGAGGGGTGAATTTTAAAGCAAACAATAATAATAATAATAATAATAGATTTTATTTATATAGCGCTTTTCAGGACTCAAAGTCGCTTTACAATTGAGAGTCAGGAATAAACAAAACAAAATAGAGCAGTAAGACAGAGGGGAGGGGAACATGGGACTAAGGGTATGCAGAGGTGAAGAGATGGGTCTTGAGGCGGGACTGGAAGATGGTGAGGGACTCAGAATTTCGGACCGGTTGTGGGAGGGAATTCCAGAGCCTGGGAGCTGCCCTGGAGAAGGCTCTGCCTCCAAAGGTGCAGAGGTTTGATTTCGGAGTGGAGAGGAGACCAGCTGATGTGGATCTGAGGGACCGTGAGGATTGGTAGGGGGAGAGGAGGTCAATGAGATAAGGGGGGGGCAGGTTGTTGAGGGCTTTGTAGGTGAGGACCAGGATTTTGTAGGTGATCCGGTGGGAAATGGGAAGCCAGTGAAGTTCTTTGAGAACTGGGGTGTTGTGGTGCCAGGATTTGGTGTGGGTAATGAGTCGAGCGGCTGCATTTTGGACCTGAATGGCCTGAACATTCTGTGGGGGTGGTTTGTGGGGGTGCATGTGGAGGGGGGGGGGACAGACCAAAACAATATATGATTAAATGATAGATTCAATTGAGAAAATGAGTGTTGGGGCTCTTGAAGAGGACTGGGATGGATAAATCCACAGGACCTGATGGAATTTATTCAAGTTTATTGAGGGAGATGAGATTGCAAGAGCCTTGACAAAGAACTTTGCATCTTCTCTAACCACAGGTTATGTCTCTGGTTGGGTGATGTTTTGGGTCATGACCCTTTAACCCTTTTTCACCAGAAATGCTGCCTGACCCATTGAGTTACTCCAGCACTTTGTGTCTATCTTCGGTTTTGACCAGGATCTGCAGTTCCTTTCTACACAACCTGTCCCCATGATTCATCACAGCCAGACTCCTTGGCTAAAGTTTGGATGGATTTGAATCATTTAAATAATGTTAGAATAAGTTTTTGTCTTTCAGTTAATCCAGTCTCCGACATCATTTCTAATGACAGAAAAGAACAAAGCAGATTTTAACTGCCGCAGTGAAGATATGAGAATGTTTGAATATGTTAGAATATTCCCCTGAGATCTCACTTAATTAATCCAACATGCAAGGTAAAATTGGATGTTTAATTGGAAGATTAACATATTATTTTAGGTGCAATAATTACCCTGCAAATCATAACAATTATTATGGAGAAATTTGGAAGATTGCCTCATATTATGTGTTACAAAGTATTTATATGCAATCCCTCCTATTCACAATTCTCAAACATCCAATAATTTTTTGCCAATCTGGATTTGATATAAAATCCATGTTCAGCAAAACAGTACACATTAATGCAAGTACCGGTTGAAATTAAGTGTTTGAGGCCAGGTCTTAACTAAATGTGTAACGCTCCATCACGTTTTGTTTACTACACCTGAGCCACAGAGGTCGAATTGAAATTAAAGGTCGAGACCCCTCCCAGTTTTGATTGATTAATTGAAAGATACAGCAGAGATCTTTCAATTCACCAAATCCACGCTGACCACCCATTCACACTTGCTCTATGTTATCCCATTTTTGCATCCTCTCCCTGCACACTCAAGGCAATTTACAGAGGCCAGTTAACCTAAAAATCCACAATTATTTGGGTTATGGGAGGAAACGAAAACACCCAGAGGAAACCCACATGGACACAAGAAGAATGTGCAAACTCCACACAGACAACACCCGAGGTCAGGACCAAATCTGGGTCTCTGGCATTGTGAGGCAGCAGCTCTACCAGCTGCCATATTTTCATTAAAATGACCTGTAGCATTAACTCCATAACATTAAATAGAGTGTGTGGGGAAGATAAAGGATAAAATAATCCCTGGGCGGAGTGTGCGGAGAAAAATAAAGCAGAGTGGGTTGAGCCTAACTGTTTATTGCCCATTGAAATTCATCAATTAACAGAAAATAGGATAGTCTTTGTTACAGGCATAGGGATACTCCAGTCGATTTCCTCTGCATGTTTACTTCAAGTGCGAGTGAAGTACATCAGTTGCATACTGTAATATTGTGTTATCTCTCATTACAACATTATCTTTTCTAAGCATTTTAAAGTAAGTTAGATTTCCTAAACAGCAATGCTATTTCTTAACATAAGCTGCTTCACCAAAGGAGCAGTTATGAATGGAGGTGAACACTAAAATTATATGTGAGTCATTTCATATCTGAGAGAAAGGTGTAGATATAATTGACTGGACCAAGGACATTGAAGTGAGGAACCTCTCCAGGAACATTTGGGACTGAAATGTTTGACCTCCTTTTATCTCAGTTTTGCTAATGTTCTTTGGTACAATATGTTCCAAATGTATACTTGAAACCAAGGCTGTCATTTCATTTGGTATTAAATAATTCTGGTAGAAACATAATTGGGAATGAGCGGACCTTTGGGTAGGAGATGCCATTCAACAACATGATTGAAGACATCTTCTGGGGAGAGGAAGATAAGTAATAATTGATGCTCAGCATTCCCATTGTTTATTGCCAGGGCTCGTTGTGTTCACCTTGTCACACGCGTCATAAGTTTCCATCTATACGTGGAAGAAGCAATGTAATGTGATGGAAGGAAGAGATTTACCTCGTGTTCAAAGATATCTGACGCCATTTTGATCTTTTTGTATTGAAAAATGAGACTGTGCCTAGTTACTGTTGACATTAATGGCCTAATAGCCTCTTACCATTCTTGACTAAATATGTAAGACTGTTGAAGCTTGGCCTGGTCATTGCTGTGGATCCATTTAGAATTGTCTGTAGCTAGCTGAGTTAATGTTCCATTGTGGATAAGTTCAATTCAACGCTCTCAGATATTCCATTTCCAGGTCCTGGAAATGCTGCAACATTTTGCATCCAAGTATATTGGTATCGGCATTGGAGACTCAAAGAACTGCAGATGGTGGAATCTTGAGTCAAATATAAGGTGCTGGCATATCTCAGTGAGTCATGCAGCAACTGTGGACGAAATAGTCAGGCGATTTAGGCTGGGACCTCTCTTCAGACCTCTTCTTGCTTGATCCATTCATATTTAATTTGGTTCCCAGTAATGGCATCTGTTCACATTTATTTATAGCACATTAAGGTGTATTACTTCTTATCCTGTACTCATCAGTATCTTCTGGCTCAGAATTTGTGCATCAAAGTAAATTCTTTGATGCACTAAATTAAATAGATTTCAAAGTAGTGTCTATTAATAGTAAGATTAAATGAGAACTTACCAGTTTGAAGTTTGATCTTTATTTTATGAGGAGTTACGATGAGCGATTATGTGAAGAAGGCCGTCAGCCCGCATGCGCGTCAATCTTCAAAGCAGCGGTGTGAAATCACAGATAACAGTTGTTGAACTAGCATAGTAAGATTAGAGATGATTAGATCTACCAGATCATCTTTATGATACGAGGGTTGGGAGCAGAGGGCACGTAATCGCTCATCGTAACTCCTCATAAAATAAAGATCAAACTTGAAACTGGTAAGTTCTCATTTAATCTTACTATTTTACTTCGGAGTCACGTGAGTGACTACGTGAAGATTTTAAAGCTCTGTGATTTCATGCCGTGGAAAAACGAGTCCACACAAGCACGACTGCATCAGTTGACCACAGATAAGGGAAACATTCATAATGCATTCAGACATGACATAGATTTTAAACATGCTGATGCTGATAAATGAACAAATAATAATAATAGTAACCCCTCTCTTCCGGGGGGGAAACTATAAAATAGAACCTGAAATAGCGTTGGCAAATACCCCTGGTCTGGCTATGGGTTAAACTGTTTTAACCCCAGTCCTACCTGGTCGGAGATGCGGTTTTCCTCCAAATCGCATCTCCGAACTCCCCATCCGATCTCCCTATGCGGCCTTCCATTGGGCTGGAGCGGCGTTCCTGCCGGGGACCACAGCTTTGGCGGCACAGTGCTGGAACACAAACAAGAAGCAGGCAATGCCTTGCCGATCACCAACATCGAGCAGCCGCGGTCTGCGGTCTGTGGTTTGAGGGCATCCCGCCACGGGCAGGCAGCGCTGGATCAAAAACACCGTGAAGTCGAAGCTCCAACCGGCGCGGCCTGAGGTCCACGGGCGTCGCAGTCTCCGGGGAAGGAGCGGACGCTCCAGACACATCAAGGCCGCTGAGGACTTTTCCACCCGATGCCGGTGTTCCAGCTTCCAGGCGGGTGGGCATATCATCATCGGGCTGCCGTTGCGGCGACTGGCTGCGGTGCCCTCAAACTGGCCCCGACCTCGGGTGGACTAGGAGGAGGAGGACTGGACATTTTACTTCGGAGTCACGTGAGTGACTATGTGAAGAACCCCGCCAGTGCGCCTGCACGTCATTATGTCAGATGCCTTGACGCAAAGGGACGCGAGGAGCAGAGCTCCTCTAATGGAATTGTACTTTTTCAACTACAAGGTAAGTAGAAACTTTTTTGAAGTATATCCGGGTCCGTTTACTGTGGATCTGTGGGGATTTTTTCCACAGACGCCATGGAAAAAACGGGCAAGGGGAAGAGGCGAGCGACTCAGCCGACAGAAAGTCGGGAGATTGCGGTTAGCGACCGACCGCCTCTAACCCTGGTACAGTCGCCAGCGGAGAGCGTAGCGACTGTGGACCTGGGCCTGGTAAGAACACAGTCAGCGCCTGTCGGGCGCAAGGCCAAGTTTAAGTCCAGACGGCCCACGGAGGAGGAGTCCCAGGCAATGGAAGTAGCTCCAGGGCTAGATACTGCTTTTGAGCGGATTGCCCAAATGGAAAGCCTGGTACATAGGCTGTTGGAGCGAAGCACACTCAGGGAGGAGTGTAGCGAAACCCAAGCTGCTGGAAGCAGCTGAACAGTTCCTGGTACAGGGCTGATGGAATGCACCCTCAGTGATGAGGAGCGTGCCACGGGTCATGAGAGTTCAGACCCCGACTCTGACGGTGAGGCTGTACAAGGCGAAGAACGGCAGCTGACAGATGTTTCACCCCTGGCAGTAAGATTCGCTGCCCCGTCAGGGTCAGGAGAGCCATTAGGAGAAGTGTTGGCCTCCCTAATAAATTACTTGGTTTCGTATCAGCTGGAACAGCAGGAGATGGATAAGACTGCAAGAAAGCATGAGACTCCAAGTAACTGCGTGTTGCTGAAAGCACCAGCAGTGAATCAAATCATCTGGAATCAGTTGAGTATGACTATGAGAACTCAAGAAGTAAAATTGCAGAGAATATTAAAGCTGCTGGGTTCTGGAATAACTGCTTTTGCCAGAATAGCGGATAAAAGCCAAGAGATGACGGAGTTGCATCAGGAGGCACTGGAGTTGCTATGCAGCACCCACTTCGAGATCAATTGTCTGAGGAAGGGTGCTATACGGCCTACTATGAATCCTAAATTCGCAGCACTCTGCAAACCAAGTAATATACAATTACCTAACTTACTCTTTGGAGAGGATCTCGGGAGACGTATTAAAGAGTTGGAAGATGAAGCGAAAACAGGGTTGATGAAAACATCGATGGTTGTAAAGTCTGTAAAGAGGAAGTATCCTTTCAGACGTAATACGGATCCTGGACCAGGACCAAGTCGCTCATCAACGCAGGGACGTAGCTGGCGGCCTGCAGCGGGAGCAAGAACCAGTGGGGGTGCTTCCGGGAGAACCCATGGACCTCAGGGTACTTAAATGACTCAAGAGGTAGGTGGACCTGGTTCTCATGGGAACATACTAACGGGGTTAACTCCTAAAGTTGGAGGCAGATTACATCTCTTCTATAACAATTGGAAGAAGATTTCTTCAGTTCCAGTAATTCTGAATAGTATACAAGGATTTCGAATTGAATTCAATCCAAATTATGATTTGCCTGTCCAGCATGTTCCTAGCAGAACTCTCCACTTTGCACAAAAAGAAGTGATGGAGGTTCAAGCTGCACTTGAAACCCTATATATAAAAGGTGTTATTGAAGAATCAGTCTACCAAATTCACCAATTTGTGTCAAATATATTCCCTCGTTCAAAAAAGGATGGAGGATGTAGGATTATTCTAGACTTGACAAGTCTGAATCCTTTTGTTCAATTTAGACATTTTAAAATGGAGACATTTGTGACTGCCAAACAACTTATTTCAGAAGCATGTTATATGGCGACTATAGATTTTAAAGATGCATATTATTCAGTGTCTGTTCACTGGGAAGATAGGAAGTATCTTAAATTTACATGGATGAACCAGTTAAGGCAGTTCAAAGCCCTGCCTAATGGGTTAACGTCCTCTCCCAGAATATTCACAAAATTGTTAAAACCAATTCTGGGGTTTCTAAGAAGCCAGGGGCATGTACTAATGGCATACTTGGATGATGTCCTGATTATAGGGATGACAAAAGAGTCAACAGAAGCATCTGTTGCAGTTGTGAAATCAACTTTTGAAAGTTTGAGGTTTCTAATTCATCCAAAGAAATCAAGGTTAACACCATGTACCTCAATTGATTATTTGGGGTTCACAATTGATTCAGTTCAAATGAAAATTACTTTGCCCAGGGAAAAAAGGGAGGAGTTGATCAAAGATTGCAGTAATCTGTTAAACGAGCAAAAACCCTCAATCAGACAGGTGGCTCGAGTACTGGGAAAATTAATAGCAGCATTCCCAGCACTCCAATATGGACCATTGCATTATCAATAGCTGCAGAGAGTTAAAGAACAGGCACTGAGAATACATGCTGGTCATTTTGATAGAACCATGCAACTAACAACAAATGCTGTTTCTGATCTGCTGTGGTGGATTCTACATGTCTCAAGCAGTTCCAGCAAAGTGCTGATGGAACAACCTTCCATGATATTACAAACTGATGCCAGTGCACTAGGATGGGGTGCAACTGACTTAACATCTAGCTGCGGAGGCAGATGGAATCAGGAAGAGTCATTGTTACTGCAGACATGGGGAATTAACTATTTGGAGCTTTTAGGATGTTTCTATGGACTCCAAGCTTACTGTTCTAACACAACTAAACTGCATGTTCAAATTCAAATTGATAACACAACAGCAGTTGCCTATATTAATCATATGGTTGGAATCAAATCGGTGTCATGTGACAAAATGGCTAATCAAATTTTGTCTTCGTGTATTGAAAAGAACATTTGGATTTCAGCTATCCATCTACCAGGTAGATTGAATACGATAGCAGACACCAGGTCACGAAAGTTCCAGGATAATAAAGAATGGATGATGAATCAAGAGGTATTCAATGACATAGTAAGCAGATTTGGAATGCCAGACATCGACTTGTTCGCATCTAGACTAAATCATCAAATATCAAGATATGTGTCATGGGAACCAGATCCAGGAGCAGTGGCGATTGATGCTTTCTCGCTTCATTGGGGTGGTATGTTTTTATATGTATTTCCACCTTTCTGCCTCATAAGCCGATGTTTGCTTAAAATCAGGCAAGATGCTGCTTCAGGGGTACTAGTGGTACCAGATTGGCCTACACAGCCATGGTATCCTTTAATATTAGAATTAATGACACAAACATTGATGAAAGTCCCAAAAAGGAGTAATCTATTGCTGCACCCTGTGACAGGGGAACAACATCCATTATATGATCGTTTGGATTTGTTGATTTGCAGGTTTTAATAAGGCCTTTTCTGGGGCGAGGACTGTCTGAGCGTACTGTGGACATGCTTACGGCAGCCTGGAGGAAGAGCACTCAAAAACAGTACCTTTCTAATATTAATAAATGGGAAGAGTTCTGTGTACAGAATGATGTGGAATATAGTACTGCAGATATTTCAAATGTGTTAGAATTTCTGTCAAAACTTTATTATGATGAAGGTTTGAGTTATAGTGCAATGAATTCAGCCAGAAGTGCATTGTCCTCATAATTGGTTCTGGATTCAGAAAGAAATCCAATTGGGTCACACCCACTTGTTTCCAGATTGATGAAAGGAATCTTTAATTTCAAACCTCCTAAACCTAGGTACATGACAATCTGGGATGTAAGTGTGGTGCTGAAGCTACTTCGTGAATGGTCACCAAGTGTGTCTTTACCTTTGGCCAAAATCAGTATGAAAGTAGTCATGCTTATGGCATTAGTGACAGCACAACGAGTCCAAACACTTGGAAAATTACAAATAGACAGGATGGAAGTAACTGAAGACAAGGTTACATTCTATATCTATGACCTACTAAAGCAAAGTAGGCCAGGTGTGACAGGATTTAAAATTGTGCTAGCAGCATATCCAAATGATCCTTGTCTCTGTATTAAGACATATTTGTTACAATACATTGAGGTCACAAAGGGCTTGAGAAATATGGAAACTGGGTTGTTGATCACACACAAGAAACCACACAAGAGAGTTTCAGTACAGACTATTTCCAGATGGTTAAAAGAAGTCTTAACAGCTGCTGGTATTAACACTGATGTGTTTACATCTCACTCGACTAGGGCAGCAGCAACGTCGGCGGCCAGGGCGAAAGACGTCCCCGTCGACCATATTCTCGCAGCCGCCGGGTGGTCCAATGAGTTGATGTTTCAACAGTTTTACCATCGGCCTATTGTTAATGCGGGATTGTTTGCAGAAACTATTTTAAGTTCTGTGTAAAATCCTCTGGTTTAAAGGGGAGCTGATTAATTTTCTTTATTAAAATAAATGAATTACTGCATTTGTGGTACAAATGTTATTATTAATGCATTATTGATTATTCTCGTTCCGAGTCAATTAATGCAGTGAGAAGCCAGGATTGATCTACGGCATGAAATCACAAAGCTTTAAAATCTTCACGTAGTCACTCACGTGACTCCGAAGTAAAATAGTAAGATTAAATGAGAACTTACCTAAGTTTGAAGTTTGATCTTTATTTTATGAGGAGTTACGTTGGTGATTACGTGCCGACCACGACCCAACCCTCTATCATAAACGTCAGATGGAAGTTCTTGTATTACTCGTTTTATTATGATACTATATTACTTCGCTTGTTGTTTTTTGTGATTTCACACCGCTGCTTTGAAGATTGGCACGCAGGCGCACTGGCGGGGTTCTTCACGTAATCACCAACGTAAATCCTCATAAAATAAAGATCAAACTTCAAACGTAGGTAAGTTCTCGTTTAATCTTACTATTTTAGTGCCTTCCCTCACAGTGGAGAGTGAAGATTCTGCTGTGGGGGGATGTTCGTGTTGAATCTCTTATAGTGTGTTGTGCTATTTTTTTCTACCTCTTTTTATTATTTATATGGATAATTTTCTCTGTAAAGCACTTTGGCTTCTTTGATTGAAATTGATTGAAAAGTGCTATATAAATAAATTTACTTTACTACTTTACTTTACTTTAATATAAAATGTATGGAAAATTTGTTCGTTAGACCATCCTGCAGTCAGCAGGATGTGGTCCAGAGGACCGTTCATAACCCTTGCTGCTGATGTTGTAGCAACCCTGGTGGAGTGAGATTAGAAAATTAGTATCTACTCCTGCATAAGCCCAAACCCCGTTTTAACCACCAGGAGATGGTCTGAACTGATATCTTCTTATGAGTTTTTTTTTATTTATTTTTTTAAAATATTTTTTTATTGGAGATACGTACACAACCTAGTTACATCATTACAGTCTTACATTTTTAAATTGATAATATTGTCAATTATTATTACATTGTCTCCAATACCTTTTGCCTTTTTTTTTTTAAACTAAATAGAACTAAAGAGAAAGATGAAGTAAAGAAAGAAAAGAAAGAGAAGAAAAAGAAAAAAAAAAAAAAAAAAAAAAAAAAGATAGTTAAAGAAGAATGGAAAAAATTATTAAAATAGAAAACTTCATTCGAGAGATATTCGTACATTTCTAAATATAGCATTTCATCCATTCTTTAGCCCGGGTGCTAGTCAGGTTCCTGTGCTGAACTGTTCTGACCCTTTAAGTAATCAATAAAAGGAGACCATGTTCCAACAAATAATTCCTGTTTGTCCAACAGGGAGAATCTGATTCTTTCCACGTTTAAGGTCTCCGTCATTTCTATAATCCACATTTTGATTGTGGGGGTCGTAGGGCCTTTCCAAAATTTTAGAATTAATTTTTTTCCTGTTATTAAACTATAATCAATAAAGTTTCTTTGTGTTGTTCTAAATGTTTGATTTAATTCTAATATTCCAAGTATTATTAATTTTGGATCTGGGTCCAATTGTGTGCTGGTTACTTTAGATATTATACTGAAAATATTTACCCAGAATTTTTTAATTTGTATACAGTTTGCAAACATATGAGATAAGGTAGCTTCTAAATGTTGACATTTATCACATATAGGTGAGATATGTTGAAAATTTTTATGTAGTTTTGTTTTTGAATAATGTAACCTATGTATTACTTTAAATTGTATTAGAGAATGTCTGGCGTTTAATGAACATTGATGTATGTGTTGCAAACTTTCTTCCCAAGTATCTTTCGTTATTATTTGATTTAATTATTTTTCCCATGTTTGTCTGTGTAAGTCCGTCGATGGAATGTCACTGTCTAATAAGATATTATATATATATAAGATATTAATTTTTCTGTATTAGGATGTTTGTTCCAACATTCATCAAGAATTTCTGAATTTCTAATTCGAAAATTTTGAGTATTCGATTTTACATAATCTCTAAGTTGAAGATAACTGAAATAATCATTTCCTCGAAGTCCATAAGTCTGTTGCAACTCCTGAAATGTCAGAAAAGTGCCTTCCTTGTAAAGTTGTCCCATATTTTTAATTCCATAATTCTTCCATTGTGTAAAACCCCCGTCCAACCATGAAGGCTTAAACAAAGGGTTATTCACAATTGGAAGAAAAAGTGATAAATTATCTAATTTTAATGTCTTTTTTAATTGTTTCCAAATTCGTATAGCACTAAATATTATAGGGTTTTCCCTATAAATTTTTTTGTTTAATTTAGACGTAGCAAATAATATCGAACCGATATCAAAAGGTAAACAATCTTCCTTTTCCATTTTTAACCAGTCTGGTTGATGATCTATTTCTTCCAACCAGAAATTCATATTTTTAATATTAACTGCCCAGAAATAAAACAAAAAGTTGGGTAAAACCAAGCCTCCATTTATTTTTGATTTACACAAATGTCTTTTGTTTATCCTATGATTCTTATAATCCCAGATAAAATCATTAACAATAGAGTCCAGTTTAAAAAAAAAGTTTTTTGCCAGATATATCGGAATTGTCTGAAAAAGGTATAATATTTGCGGTAAAAAAATCATTTTTATGGCATTAATTTTGCCAACCATTGAGATAGGAAGTGTTTTCCAGTATTGAATATTCTTATGTAGTTTATTCAGTAATGGTGGAAAATTTGCTTTAAATAATGATGTATATATCTTAGTTACATAAATACCTAGATATTTAAATTTTTCCTTTACTATTTTAAATGGAAATTGTTGTATTATCTGTTTGTTATGTTCCCTTATTGGCATAATTTCACTTTTATTCCAATTTATTCTGTATCCTGAAAGTGAACCAAATTGGGTTATTAGCTTTAATAAGTTTGGAATACTAATTTCTGGTTTTGTAATGTAAATTAATACATCATCTGCGTATAGAGAAATTTTATTCACTGTGTCCTTTGTGTTATATCCGTGTATTTCCGGATGCCCCCTGACTCTTTCTGCAAGTGGCTCAATAGCAAGCGCAAATAATAATGGAGATAACGGGCATCCTTGTCTACAACCTCTAGATAGGCTAAATTTAGATGACAACCTTTGGTTTGTAAATATTCTAGCCGTGGGATTTGTATATAACAGTTTTATCCATGTACAGAATTTCTCCCCTAGCTGCATATTTTCCATCACCGAAAATAAATAAGACCATTCGACCTGATCAAATGCTTTTTCAGCGTCAAGTGAGATTATTGCTAGATCTTCATTAATAATTCTCTTGGAATATATAATATTAAATAATCTTCTTAGATTATAATATGAGTACCGTTTCTGAATAAAGCCTGTTTGGTCAGGGTGTATTAATTTATTCATCACTGTACTTAATCTATGCGCTAGTATTTTAGTTAATATTTTCTGATCTGTATTTAAAAGTGCAATTGCTCTATATGATCCCGGGTCTTCCGGATCTTTATCAGCTTTAGGAATAAGTGTTATTATAGATTCATTTAAAGTGTCTGGAAGTTTCTGTTGAGTATAGATATACTCATACAGTCTTTGTAAACGTGGGCAAAGCAAATCATAATTTTTTTTATAAAATTCGGAGCCTAAACCATCTGGTCCTACTGCTTTACCATTTTTTAAAGAGCCAATAGACTCCTCAATATCTTTTATGGTAATCTCCCTTTCTAATAATTCTCTATCGTTTGAATCTAAACCTTTTAAATTACATTTTAGTAAAAAATCTGCTATTCCTTCTGATTGTCCTACGGTTTTAGTTGAATAAAGGTTATGATAGTATTGGAGAAATCTATCATTTATGTCCTTGGGCATTTTTAATAATTCTCCTGTCTCTGTTCTAATTTTATGAATTACTTTTTCCCGTTCCATTTTTCGTAACTGACGTGCTAATAGTTTTTGTGGTTTGTCTCCAAATTCAAAATGTAATTGTTTGGTTTTTTGATAAAGTTTTATTACTTGTTCTGAATACATTTTATTTAATTTATATTTCAATACACAATTTTATTATGTTTTAAAATAGATGGCATTCTCGCATTTTCTATATCTAGTTGCTTGATTTCACTTTCCAATGTTTGTTGCTTAATCCTGTTCTCTTTATTATAAAATGCTTGAGCGGAAATTAATGTACCTCGAACAAACGCTTTAAACGTTTCCCACATAAGAGAAGTAGGTGTGTCAGGGTTGTCATTTACCTCAAAAAATATTTGAATCTGTTTAATAATATATTCCTGGCATGATCTTTCGTTCAAAATTTGTGGGTTGAATCTCCAATATGTTTGTTTCTCGGACATTCCATTTAATTTAATCATGAATGTTACAGGTGCGTGATCTGAGATTATAATGTTATGGTATTTTGAATTATAAATAAATGGGATAAACATAGAGTCAACTAAAAAATAATCTATTCTTGAGTATGTTTTATGTACTGGTGAGTAAAATGAATATTTCCGGCCAGTTGGGTTTTCTATTCTCCAGACATCCTTAATATTAGTGGTATTAATAAATGAATTTAGAAATACACTTGATTGAGATTTTACTTTTTTTTGCCTTGATGATCTATCTAAGTATGAATCTAATGTACAATTGAAGTCTCCTCCAATTATTAATTTATATTGTGTAAATTCAGGAATTTTATTAAATGTTTTATTAAAAAACATGGGGTTATCAAAGTTAGGCCCATATACATTAAGAAGAATCACTTTTTCTCCATTTAACTCTCCAACTAATATAATATATCTACCATCAATATCCACTATTGTTGAAGAGTTCGTAAAAGGTATTCCTTTACGAATTAATATTGCAACTCCTCTGGACTTATGGGAAAAAGAGGAATGATATGATTCAGCGATCCACTTAGCTTTAAGTCTATGTTGAGATTCCTTTTTAAGGTGTGTTTCTTGGAGAAATATTATATCTGTTTTGATTAAGTTTAGATGTGCCAAAACTTTACCTCTCTTAATTGGTTCATTGATTCCCTTGACATTCCAACTACAAAATGTTATTCCCTGACCCCCTCTTGTCATATTAACATCTTGCATATTGTTTCTAAGGTGGTCTATAGCCGAGCAGAAGGTACAACACATAAAACCTGACCCTGCTACCGAACTTCAGATAGATGAATTTAAAATCATATACATCGCTCTTCCGAACACATCTCCTTGTATTAGACTTGTTTTTCCATTCAAACATTAAGTTATAAAAATATTTAAAGTGAAAAAAGTGATAGAATTGATTAGTAAAGGGTGAAAGAAAAAGAACTACATCTACAATTAGTGTAGTTAGTGATAGCCACACTAACGTGGCTAGAATTCTAAAGACTTCCGTAGCCTTTGTAAGAAAAAAAAAATTCCCAGCTCCGTGCCCGAAGAAAAAGAAAGATTATTTCTAACATTCAAATAACTTCTTTGGGAGTAACAAACTTATATACATACCCATACATACACACACACAATATACATACATATATATATGTATATATACCCATGTGCATACATACATAAGCACGTATCCCTGCAGAAAAGTTCAAGAATAGCAAAAATTCACAACGTTATTATTCTGTACATATCATATTAATTTCTTCGCTAAATCTATAAATTTAATTTTAAATTGAAAAATAAAGAGGAAAACCGTCAAGTTTTATTATGACGTAGGCTTATTTACCTCTTGCATATCCTCTTATATAATATAAGTATGTAATTCATTTCTATGTTAATCAAAGACTATTAATTATTAATCATTGTTATCAATCATATACAGTATTAAATTTTTATGAGAAATGTTAATGTTAATAATTTTAGTGGTAATATGGATATTTAATAAGTATTAGTTGTTACATATATAGTTAGATATGAATATACAGATAATAATAATGATTAGTAAAAAAAAAAAGTTAAAAAAAAAAAAATACAAAGATCACGGTTTTCTCCAATGTCCTCCGTCCATTTCGGTTTTCGAATGTCCTTAAAGCTCTTAAAAGAACTTTAAAGGTCCTTTTAGATCTGGCGGTCCTGTTAGTCCTTGACTCCTAAGGAGTAAAGTAAATTCTTCAGTCTACGGTCGTGTTCCCGATTTCTTTGGCGTATTCCAGTGCTTTTTCGTGGTCTGTAAAAAATTGCTCCTTGGACTTGTAGGTGACTCTTAGTCTTGCGGGATAAAGCAGGCCGTATCTCAAACCAGGTACATTCTTCAGTATTCTTTTTGTCTCAGTGAACAGCGCTCTTTTCTTGAAGACTTCTGCCGGATAATCTCGGTAAATACTGAATCTCACACCTTCAAAAAGGAGCTGTCCGCCTCGAACAATTTTCTTCATTATATCGTCAAATTCATGATCCAGTTGCACCTTTACGATGATTTGTCTTGGATGGGCATCATCTTGTGTACGACGTCGCTGCGCTCTATGAGCTCGACCGAGTGAAGGTTTGTGATCCAATTTTAAGGCTTTTTGTAATAGGTCTGCCACAAAGTCCCGAGAGCCCATTTCCTTCTCACTTCCTTCTTTCACCCCTACAATTCTTAGGTTCTTACATCTATGACGTCCCTCCAAATCGGTACATTTATCACTTAATTTGATCACCATATCGGAGAGGCGTTGGTTTTCAGTAAGGAGTCGACTTACAGTTTCCGTATGAGGTTTTTGTAACTAACAAACATAGCTAGTGTCAGAGCCTCTAAGGCTCTAGGTGACCTTGACATAATGTAGTAAATTTGTGACCACACAAAACCGAAGGTGCATGGGGGTATGCCATGAGAACTAGTTTGAGATCTGACACCCCTGGGCTGCCTGCTTAACTAAATCGTAAACATGACATATTATGTTATTAGCAGGTGAAACCATCCTGTCCAGTCGCAATTTATGTAATGACTGGACCCGTTGTGCTGAGAACAGCACCAAGGGATAACTACCTTATTAGAGCCGAGCCAAAGATAAGGATATAGCTGGAACCCCCTGGTGAAGTAGTGTTAACACAATGTCAATATCCCATACTTCTGTGTACTTGGGTCTGGGAGAACTTGAGTTAAAGATATCCTTAATAAACTAGATATCAGAGGGTGAAACCCGACAGAGCAGGTTCCGCTCGCTGCAGCAAACATGATGAGAAAGCACGTTGGGCACAGTTAATGGGACTATAACTTAATTTATTGTCATGACCCATTTGAAAATGAACTCTAAGACGTCAGTATCCGTGCCATAAAATATGTAACGTAGCATTTAAACAGAATGCTTCCAATCTACTGAAGAGGAAATGTACTGCTTTTTTGGTGCTATCCCTGCTCTCTGCAGTGAGTACATACATGGATCGGTCTGACAACCCAAGCCGCTGGAGCAGTCTTCTCAAATTCTGTTAGGCAATGACTTGATTAATCATACAGAGGCTGGTTCCCCGAGTCCCAGGCTGAATCAGCAAAGTTTTATGTTTAGAATACCCATATAAGGTTCTATTATTATTCCCATTTGCGAGAAACCATGGCTGCATAGGCCAGTCAGACAGTACGAAAACCCTGAAGCGGGATCTTGCTGAATTTATTGCAAGACCCGACTGATGAGACAAAATGGAGAAAAGACATAAAAGAACATTCCTCCCCCGTGTAGCGAAAATGTATCTCTCACCACTGAGATGGCACATGTTTTTGCAACCAGTGAATGAGCCTGGATGCAATCATATCGATATTCGGTGTTCCATCGAGCCATAATGTCATATAATACTTTGTGATCCAACATCCATTCTGTGTTGCCTTTGATTTTACATGATGATACACCAGCGCTAAATGAGGTTGGGTAAATTATGACAGGATACTTTGACTTGATTGCACCCATGTGACAAACATATGCTACCACTACAGTGTATCAACTTGGAACTGAGCGTGCAGTTTATGCATATTCGCACAATAACCCTTTAACCCATAGTATGCACCTAATGTCTATAGGTAGTTGATACCAATAACTTAAGAATTGGTAATTCATGCAAATCCCATCCGCCTCCGTGACTAGAGAGGGCATTCGTAATTTTCCATCTTTGAGCACTAGCATCAGTTTGTAATATAACTGAAGATTATTGACCAAAACTACTGGAGCAATGCTGAATATAGTTCGTCCACCATTGTGACTTAGGTAGCTTCAGCTGGTAATAGCATAGGTCTGTTAACAATGACCTATATGGCACTTGAGAGGTTACTACTTTGCACGTTGTAAGTTCTGATAATGCAAAGGCCCAATTACACAGCTGAAACACAGCTGCTATATTGCCAATTACACTTGATGAATAGAAGGCTGCTTGATAACAAGGTTGTTACAGGCTTCTATTGATTCCAATCTCTTGCCCCAGGGCGGAGTCACAGATAAATTAATAGTTAAAGGTAAATCCGAATAATCAATAAATCTAGTTGGTATCAACTTAAATTTAACTGGATGGATGAGGGACCTCAATTTCTCAAATATAGTTGCGGCTGAGACAGTTGATTTTAGCAAAACACAGCATTTAGAATATCACCCAGTTAAGCCATAACAAGTGTTTTTGAGCTTTGAGCAGTCCAAGCACTGGTTTAGTAATTTGGTAGATGACATAGGAGCTGAAGTTAGCCTATTTGCAACGCATTAACTGTTATCATTGCTCCATCCAGTTAAATTTCAAATGTCTCCGGTGAGCCCTGTGAATGGGACCTGAATAGTATGCATCTTAGAGATCGATGCATGCCATAAAGATCCTAAGGAAATCAGTTGTTAGACAATAACGAAGTTCCATATACTGAAAAGTCTATGTTGCACATGCTAGTTAAATCAATTATGAACCGACATCCTCCATCTTTCACAATGAACAGGCCACGCCTGCCATAATTCCGTGCCTGCCTCGAATGGCAACTCTGGCCGGATTCCCGAGCCTGTCTCGAAAGGTAATCCTGGCCATAATACTGAGCCTGCCTTGAAAGACAACTCTGGCCATAATTCTGAGCCTGCCTCGAAAGACAACTCTGGCCTTATTTCTGAGCCTGTCTCGAAAGGTAATCCTGGCCATAATACTGAGCCTGCCTCGAAAGACAACTCTGGCCATATTTCCGAGCTTGTCTCGGAAGGCAATCCTGGCTGTAATATTGAGCCTGGCCCCAATTCCAAGCCATACTTGGTACCCTTGTATACTGTGCAATAATAATCCAATCACATGTTATCATTCTCATTTGTACAAAACCATGTGTAAATATTACCAACTTGTAAATGGTCCACTTACCTCATGTTTCCGAAGAACCAGACCCACCTACCTCCATGGTTACCAGTGGTCTTATGGTAAGCCCAAAGGCCCCTGATTTGGGTTCTATTCCCGCCCTTGATTGGAGAGTAGGAATGGTAGTGTATGTGGATTCCATATTTCCTGAGACCGGCTTGGACCTTGGCCTGAAAGACCTCTGCCCAGCTTTCAAGCTGCCACCAGCTTCAGTGAACCGCTTACTGCCGATGAGGCGTGGGGTGTGTGGTCGCCAATACGATGAAGCTTTGTTCATCGTCGGTACCTTGATCAGTCCGACAGCTTTTGCTTCCTCATCCATGTATACCTGTTGGATAAGTCTTACCTGAAGAGAAGATTCGGCGGCTACTTTCATTTCCTGGATTTCATGCCCCCTCCAATGTCACAACTGATAGCGCTGTTCACTGCCGGCACTTGCAGCATGAGGGGAACTCTGGCCCCTTCCGGGTTCTCTGCCAACGGCTGGAACCATTCTTCCGGCAGTAACCCCTTCGCTTGCGAGTATTTCCTCGCACTCCCTTCCACAGAGAGGGGGATTCATAGGAAGCCCTGAAAACAGGTGCTGCCGCATGCCCCTGAGGATACCTGCGCTGATACCTGCACTGACATGGCCCCTCCTACGGACTTATATCAGGATTTTTGCTCTGACTGAAACTGACCCTGAATGCTCCCCTCCTCAGACATTGTGCAGCGCTGAAACAGGTGCCGTTGCCTTGGGCCCCGAGGAGACCCGCGCTGATAACTCCCTCCTTTGGAGTATATCATAGTGGAGCAACCTCTCCATCAGGTGTTCCATGTGGGTTTAGGCATCCGTAGACGCACCCATTGAAGGAGGGGAACCCTCCTGGCCCGAATGGCCCGAGTCCCAAGGCCTGACTGACTTACTCGTGGTTTGACCCCTTTCTGGGGCACCATAGGAGCCGCTGACTGCACTGTCAGCGACTCGGGTGGCGAGACCGGCTTACTGCTGGTTTTACCCCCTTTCTGGGGAACCATAGCGGTCTGGGAGCCGCTGACCTCATTGTCAGCGACTTGGGTAGCGAACCCGATGGCCGCCGTCTACCCACGCTTCTGCGGTCCAGACCGGGATTTCCCCATGGTCCATAACCGGATTCCCCATGGCCCGTCCAACTTCGCCCCGAATCCAGCAGGCAAACTCTGTAAAGAGCTTCCTGCAACACAAAAACCAGAACCTAGAAATAAGTTTTGAAACTTACCTGTAGGTTTAAACTTACCGCTGGAGGGAGCAGCGCGCCTGCCAGTGCGTCGTTGCGCAATGCGGTAGACGTAATGACGCGCATGCGGGCTGACGGCCTTCTTCACGTAGTCACTGACGTGACTCCGAAGTAAAATGTCTATAATCTAGTTTCCTCAGCCTTTCTTGTCACATCTTGTTCAAAAAATCTCTTTGTGTTAAAAACATGAATAGAAAAGTATTTATCTAATCTACTTTTCACAATGTTAGCATGGCCTGTCATTTATATTACTCGGCAAATATATATATATATATATATATATATATATATATATATATATATATATATATATATAACTGCCCAGGTACTCTTATTAATCATAATAATGACACATCTCTGACAATCATGCTAATAAATCTTTTATTTTATCTAGCATTAGTTTTACTGGCTTTTCTTTAACTTTTGTAGAATGTTCTATTTTGTGCATATCCATGTATACTTAGCACTGTTGTATGTTAGCACTTGTTGTATGTTAGCACTGTTGTTCAAATTTATTTTGCCAAATCTGTTTTCAAAATGTTAAGCTGTTATTCTTGATTAAATTAATAATGATAGACTCCAACAGTTCATAAGCTTTCTTAGTCATAATCACTATGACTATGACTGCTGGCAGATCAATTTATGACTGTTAGTAGATCAATTTACCTCCTGGGATAAATAAAGTTCTATCGTATCGTTTTGTGTCGTATCATACCTCAAAATGTTGCCATGCTTACACATGTTACCTTTAATTTAAATTGGGAATTCCAGCACTCTCTTGGGAGGAAATTTCCATGCACCTCAGTTTCACTCAATGAAATTTGGAAGAATGAGATTTGATTGTATTAAATATTTCCTTGCAACATCGAACGAGTCGGTTTCAGCTTATTTGAGTCAATGCTGACCCATTATTATGTAGCTATGTCCCTTTGTTCATGAATCTCCAACAAGATGCCACAAACTCACAACCCTTAAGGGGCTGTCCCACTTGGGCGACCTAATCTGCGAGTTTAGAAGAGTGTCTTCGACCTTCAAACTCGCAGCATGGTCCACACGTGGTCCTAGGAGGTCCTATGAGGTCGCTGGAACTCTCCTCCATGCTCGAGGGAAGTTCCCGAATACTAGTGGCCTCAGCTAGGTCGCAGAACATTTTTCAGCATGTTGAACATTTTCCACGAGTAAAATTTGGTCGACATGGTTCTTTTGAACTCGTAGTGCAGTGGAGTGGGTTCGCTATTTAGTTACAGGCAGTCGAGGGCAGCTGTAGGTAATCTCCTTCACTGACCGGGCATTTTGATTGGCTCATTGGAGTTTTCAGGACCAAGGAAAACTCAGCTCTGATTCTTTTATATTTCTATAAGTGAAGGCCCAACTCCCTCACCTTTCTTACATCTGCCCCTTCATTTCAGGAATCAACACAGTGAACCTTCTCTGTACTGCTTGCAATGTAAATACATTCTTGCTTAAATGAGAACAAAATGGCATCCAAATACAGTCTTGACAGTGAACTATAAAGTTGCATGAAACCTTTCTTATTTTTTTACTCAAAAGGAAATATTTGGCAGGACTTAGGGAGATGAGACAAATGGATAGCATTTTCTAAGAGATGCGCAGATAACATGGGCTGCCTGATCTTTTTGCTGTACCATTCCAAGAATCGATAAATAGAAGCGGTCGTGCTGTTATCACTGAGGCTGGCAGAGAAAGGTATTTTGAAGTTGAATAAACTTTAAAGAAAGATCATTACAAAAAAAAATGTTTTTTTTCCCTCTGAATTTAAATTGAACCAAACTCACCATATTCACTGTAGTTCCAAAGAAAACAGCAACAATTATTTTCTGATCCTTTCTGTGAAGAGATAATCAGAAATTCTGATGTCTGACAGCCACTTAGATGTACACTTGAGCACTTTATATGCTGGCACTCTTCACTTAGATTACCACCCTGTAATGTGCTAGCTGACAGGCTTTCAGTATCATCTTTGTCAATGCTTCAGCTACACTGAGGTAAGTTTGCAATTTTTTATTTAATACAAATGTCACTTAGGGCTATTACTCATACAGTGATAGGTATACGGACAGACAGGGACTCATTAGCAGTGAATCCTTTCAAATCCCACATAAAATCTGCAGTGTTGAGACAGAGTGGGAACTTGCAGCCTTCTTCATTAATCTTCCCGATCATAACCTGAAATGTTAAGCAGTGTAGATTCATAGAAGTGACAGAGAAAATGATTAGCTAGGCAGAAATTAAGTAAACAAAAAACTGTTTTCTTTATCAAAATCAAGGTAGTTCGTGCTGCAATGGTGAATAAAAATATTACTCCATGCATATAATTGGCAGTGACATTTGTGGTATTTCAACAAAATCACTCATATGTGTGATAAAAGCAATAGATTATACTTAGCATCTGTCAGGAGAGAGGCAAAGTTCTAGGTCGTACAGGTTTCATCAGAACTGGAAGATAGAGATTTGCAACACGTTTAAAGAAAGAAGAAATAAGGGATAGAAATAAAGATTAAGTGAAGGTTTCTGATCGGGCATCACTTCAGAGAAATGAAATGACTAAAGGAATAACGATAAGAATTAGACAACGTGTATTTAAAGTACAGGTTAGAGGAGACATAAATGGAAAGAGCAGAATCATTATCTAAAATTGTTGGAATCCACATACTGTAGAATGGAGAATGCCCAGATTGCACTTGATCTGGCCAACTGCCAGCTCACGCTTCTTGTGCTGTTCCCACAGCAACACTAATTTACTGCAACCCCACAGGTCTGACTGTAACTGGTGGCCTTGATTGTTCCGCAAGGTAGAAAAATCAATACTTATTATTTAAATCAAGGTCAGTGACCCCATTCATGTGATTAAGGCTATGCTAAATGCATCAGCAGTAACTGGATTTACATCCCGCTCCTCTGCTCAGAACAGAACCTCTGCACTCGGGGCAGTGTTTGGACGCAGAGCAAGAGATCACATGCACCAACCTCTGACCATCAACAGATCACAGAGACAAGCTGACTCAGGAAGAGGACTATACTGACAGTTCTCTGCTGGGCCTATAGCAATCGTGTCACATATTTCAGGCTGTTGTTGATAAAAGAAAGATGATGTGTTGCTTGTTGAGGTTAATTTGAGTTTCATTAGAACAATGTACTCGACAGAGAATGGATGATTATGTCAGGGAGCATCAAAGTAATGTCATCTAGAGCATGGCATTATGCCTAAGGATTGAATGTCTAGGTAAGAAGATGGAGGGATGTATCCAAATAGAAAGGAATTGTGAACTGGCTGTTGTGGAAGATTGGTAGCCAAATATATAAGGGTCATGAGAAAGGCAGCTTTTCTGGAGAAAAGAAACAGGTGACATTTTAAATCAGAACCCTTCTTTAATTTGCTTCCTTCTCTATATTTTGATTTGCCTCTTTATATTGACATCACCTTCAGAGCAACCCCCTGTCATTAAACAAACTTTTGCATACTCTCTCAGCCAGCATCTCAACCACTGTGCCATTCAGTGTCTTGGTTTCTGTCCATGGTTTTCTTCACCCCTTCCTTCTTTATCTGCAAATTAAATCTTTTTTAATTTCAATTTTTTTTTTAAAGTTCATCCACCTGAAACCATTTCCCCTCCATAGATGCCGTCTGATGTGTTGAACATTGTCAGCATTCTCTTCTTCATTTTAAAGTTCATTGAACTGTCTATGGAGGCTTCAGGTGGGAGTGGTAGCTGGTTAAAGTGATGAATATGAGACTTTTAGTGAAGGCTAATCATGGAGGTAATCTCCAACTCGCAGACTTTTCAGATTGGTTAGAAGTAGAAAGTGTGTGTGTCCATTTCATATACCATTTCTATGTGAATACAATAAGTTGTTCCTTGCTTGTGCCGCAGAGCAGAATTCACTTGCATTTCCATTGCAAGTACTCATATTCAAAAGTAAATGTCTTTACTGTTGTGATGCCCCTAAATAAAGATTCAAAACTATAGGCTATAAAAAATATCAATTACATTTATTTCAAGATAAAGAGATATTACATTATTCCCATTAAAATAATAATTAGTTCAGATGGAAAATCTGATTTTTTTTTGTAAGTGTTTGGCATCGATGGATATGTGAAATGCTGAAATGAATAACAGACTTTTCATGCTTAACAGAAACTTTATAAGGTTTTAAAATTGTCCAAAGGAAACGTATTACATTAATAAAATGCTGGTATCAGTCATACAGCTTACTCAGTCATCTGCATAATTGAGAATTTTCTGGCAAATTTGAATTGATTCATGCTTCCCACTGGGATTCAGCATACAACATTCATTACTTTATATCTTAAATTTATGTAAAATTTATCTCAGATTGTACATACTAGAGTGTTGTTTATTTGAAAACAGAGGGGTTGTTATTCTGTGATTTCTGTGTCTATTTGCAGAGTTTTGGCAGCATTCATCTTTGAGGTTTGCAGCCGTATTGTTGATGAAGAAACAATGTGCATGACATATCCATTTTCAGGTAAGAGTGCATTTGTTTTTCACACCTTCATCCTCATGCACTGTGAAGCAGTGGAAGGTTTCAAAAGAGGATTAAGAGCTTAACAAACTATGAATGATCTTTCTAAATGATTGTAGAGGTAAGGGATAACATAAAACTGAAAAGAAAATGATTGTGGGATATCCCATCCCCAACATAAATTTGTAAAGGCAAAGAACAAAGCTGGAAATGCAAAGCAGTGAATTAGTAGGCAAGATTGGAAGGCAAAGAATTTAAAACATAGAAAAAAAACAAGAGAGGCATTTGGCTTTGCTGAATAGTAAAAGCTTCAATGCAAGGAGCCTCGTGAATCAAGCATGTTATCTAAGGGCATGGACTGACAGATGGAAGTATAAAATCACAATGATTGCACTTTCCAAAACAGGGCAAGAATAACAACCCTGGCCACAGAATTTTTAGACATAATGGATAGGAGGATAAACAAAAGTTTGAGAGCTGAGGATTCAGGTAAAGCTTGCAGTATTGTTTCAATAAACAAATACAACTGCAAGGGATAATGTGGCCTTATATTTTGAACTGAAGGACTAGAGACTAGAGAAAGGGCATTCACACAGTTGGGAATGTATGATTCACCCCCAGACAGTCAGATGAATACAGAAAAAAACCCATCTGTTAGCAAATTTCTGGGAAGTGTAATAACAGTAGGGTAGTTATAGTTCCAGACTTTAACTATCTTAATTACTATAATTGGAATAGAATCAGTCAGCAAGGCATAGACATTAGAGTATGTTAAAACATGTCAAGGGATTGTTTTAGTGAACTTGTTGCAAGCTCAGCAAGAGTCAAAACAATCCTGGATCTTAGAAATGAAGCTGTGTAAGTGAGAGGCTCTAATGGTGGTATCTTTGTTATAGCCATACATGAAAGGTCGGCCTTATTGGCAAAACCTGAATTTAATGACTTATTCTTATTGCCCTGGAGAGAGTGGGTTAAGTTGCCTCCTTGCAGTCTTCCCGTCTTGATGTTAGACAAGGAGTTCCAGGATTTTCATCCAGGAATTCCAACTAGGTGATGGAAGTCACAGGCTGTCAACAGGCTTGTGCAAATAATCTTATAAAGCCCCTGTCCCACTTAGGAGACCTAAACAGCAACCTCTGGTGACCTTGACCGCCACCCAAAAAAAAATCAAGGTCGAGGTGACCTGCAACCTCCTACCACCTCCCATGCATATGTTGAAAACCTTCCTCGACTATGAAGAAAACCGGCTTCGACTAGACCTGCGACAAAAAATGATCGATTTTTAAAATGGCAACCTAGTTTTAGTCGAGGCTGGTTTTAAACATGACGAAAAAATAGCAGCAACCTAGATGAAGCCTCGACTACGCGGAAACCACTTTCGACCATTAGGGAGAGTGACCAAAACCTCCGGTGACCTCATGGAAACCTTGGGTGGAGGGCAAGGTCACCAGAGGTTGCTGTTTAGGTCTCCTAAGTGGGACAGGGGCTTAACTGGGAGAAGTTGAAGACATGGTTCGCTTGTGGTTTAAAGTGGTAAATGGGATGACAGTCAAACACATTGCTTTGTATTGGTTGATGTTAAACTTTGATGATAAAATATTATATCACATTTTTGACTCATGTTTTGTAGTTGGTGAAAGTGTTTGGTTGGACTGAATGGGTGGATGTGGGTTTGAAAATATAGGTTGGTCACCACAGCATGCTCAGCCACTGACTTGCATTTGTTGCTGCAGATTTACTCGGTTTCTTTTTCAGTAAGCTTCTGGTTTATGTTGACCACTGCCCCATACCACCCCAGAATAATGGCTGCTTGAATGTCAGGGACATTTTTTTTAATGTCAAAGTCACTTGCCTGCACTAGCCCAATGTTGTTTGATATCCTTAATACTTAAGGATCTATTGATATCTCTCTTGAATTTTCTTTTTGACTGTTTCAACAGCCCCCTTTGATAATGAATTATAAAGTACCACTGCAAATTGCACGATGATCAAGGGTTCACAGACTGCAGCATGCAGCTTTGATGGTGTTTGTGTAGAAAGGTTGTAATCAGTGATGGAACGCCCAGTGATGTTGTTACTATTATCAGGAGCATTAGAAAATGAGTCAGGCAGATGATGTATGCAAGACATTAATGTCAGAGTGAAGATCATTTAATTGGCATATTATTGTTATGTTCGCACAAGATGCAGCTAGATATTCTCAAGTGTTCTACAAAGGTTACAGTTTTCACCCAAAAGCTCCATCTTTTAAATGGAAGAGACCAAAGGTGTGGTGCTCAACTGGTGATGTTATTTGTTATCCTGGAAATAATTGACAGCTTGTACTAACCTATGCAAAACCCCTGTGCATGATTTGTACATGAACTTTGGGCTATTTTCCAGGCTAGACAATTTGTGATCTTATTTAGAGATGGCCGAAGGTACAATACGTCAAAACCCAATCTGTGTTGCTGGTAGTGTCTGTGCAGAAACTAATCAGTTAAACTTTGATTTTGAAACACCCGAGCTTGTAAAAAATGAGGAGAAGACAAATTATAATGTAACTCTGGATTGCATTATTTTTGGAATAATAATGATAATAATAAAAATTATAATGGTAACTCTGCACCAAATAATTTAAAAGAAATTGAGTTCACCTGTGCTTGAGAGTGTGGGTGATTTCCTCATATTGCAACAGCAGACCATCTGCATAATTTTAATGTTGTCTCAGCATAAACTGGAGAACTACAAGTACAGATGGAGAGATTATTTGCATCGGTAGCTAATGGTCTGATAGGAAG
>JAXLNO010003739.1:0-69057 GCA_038087875.1 Malacoraja senta
AACGCAGGGACGTAGCTGGCGGCCTGCAGCAGAGTAAGGACCAGTGGTGGTGCTTCCGGGAGAATCCAGGGATCTCAGAATACTCAAATGACTCAAGAGGTAGGTGGACCTGGTTCTCAGGGGAACATACTAACTGGATTAAGTCCAAAAGTTGGAGGCAGATTACGTCTCTTCTATAAACATTGGAAGAAGATTACTTCAGATGTGGTAATTCTGAATAATATACAAGGATTTCGAATTGAATTCAATCCAAATTATGATTTGCCTGTCCAGCATGTTCCTAGCAGAACTCTCCACTTTGCGAAGTAATGGAGGTTCAAGTTGCGCTTCAAAACCCTATATATAAAAGGTGTTATTAAAGAATCAGTCTACCAAATTCACCAATTTGGGTCAAATATATTCCCTCGATCAAAAAAGGATGGAGGATGTAGGATTATTATAGACTTGACAAGTCTGAATCCTTTTGTTCAGTGTCTGTTCACTTGCAAGATATGAAGTATTTTAAATTTACATGGATGAACCAATTAGGGCAGGTCAAAGCTCTGCCTAAAGGGTTAACGTTCCCTCCCAGAATATTCATAACATTGTTAAAATCAATTCTGGGGTTGCTGAGAGCCAGGGGCATGTACTAATGGCATACCTGGATGATGTCCTGATTATAGGAAGGACAAAACAGTCAACAGAAGCATCGGTTGCAGTAATAAAATCAAACTTTTGAAAGTTTGGGGGTTTCTAAATTCATCCAAAGAAATCAAGGTTAAAAACATGTACCTCGATTAATTATTTGGGGTTCACAATTGATTTAGCCCAAATGCAAATTACTTTGCCCAGTGAAAAAAGGGTGGAGTTGATTAAAGATTGCAGTAATCTGTTAAACGAGCAAAAACCTCTAATCAGACAGGTGGCTCGAGTACTGGGAAAATTAGTAGATTCCCCAGCAGTCCAGTATGGACCATTACATCATCAACAGCTGCAGAGAATTAAAGAACAGGCACTGAGAGTAAATGCTGGTCATTTTGATAGAACCATGCAAGTAACAACAAATGCTGTTTCTAAGCTGCAGTGGTGGATTCTACATGTTCAGGCAAAGTGCTGATTGAACAACCTTCCATGATATTACAAACTGATGCCAGTGCACTAGGATGGGGTGCAACTGACTTAACATGGAGCTGCGGAGGCAGATGGAATCAGGAAAAGTTAGTGTTACTGCAGACATGGGGAATTACCTATTTGGAGCTTTTAGGAGGTTTCTATGGACTCCAAGGTTATGGTTCTAACACAACTAAAGGAAGGTTCAAGTTCAAATTAATAAACACAACAGTAGTTGCCTATATTAATGATATGGGTGGAATTAAGTCGGTGTCATGTGACAAAATGGTTAAATCAACTTGGGTCTTGGTGTATTGAAAAGAACATTTGGATTTCAGCTATCTATCTACCAGGTAGAATGAACACGATAGCAGACACCAGGTCACGAAAAGTTCCATGATAATAAAGAATGGATGTTGAATCAAGAGGTATTCAATGATATAGTAATCAGATTTGGAATGACCGACATCGACTTGAACCATCAGCTATCGAGATATGTCTCATGGAAACCAGATCCAGGAGCAGTGGTGATGATGCTTTCTCGCTACATTGGGGTGGTATGTTTTCATATATATTTCCACCTTTCTTCCTCATAAGCCAATGTTTGCTTAAAATCAGGCAAGATGCTGCTTCAAGGGTATTGGTAGTACCAGATTGGCCTACACAGCCATGGTATCTGTTGATATTAGAATTAACAACACAAATGTTGATGAAAGTCCCAAAAAGGAGTAATTTATTGCTGCACCCTGTAACAGGGTAACAACATCCATTATATCATCGTTTGGATTTGTTGATTTGCAGGTTTTAAGAATGCCTTTTCTGGGACGAGGACTGTCTGAGCATACTGTGGACATGCTTACGACAGCCGGGAGGAAGAGCACTCAAAAACAGTACCTTTCTTATATTAAGAAATGGGAAGAGTTCTGTGTACAAAAGAATGTGCAATAAAGTACTGCAGATATTTCAAATGTTTAGAATTTCTGTCAAAACTTTATTATGATGAAGGTCTGAGTTGTAGTGCAATTAATTCAGCCAGAAGGGCATTGTCCTCATATTTGGTTCTGGATTCAGAAAGAAACTCAAATGGGTCACACCCAATTGTTTCCAGACTAATGAAAGGAATCTTTAATTCCAAACCACCGAAACCTAGGTATGTGACAATCTGGGATGTAAGTGTGGTACTGAAACTACTTCGTGAATGGTCATCAAGTGTGTCTTTACCTTTGGTCAAGCTCAGTATGAAAGTATTCATGCTTATGGCATGAGTGACAGCACAACGAGTGCAAACACTTGGAAAATTACAAATAGACAGTATGGAAGTAACTGAAGACAAGGTTACATTCTATATCTATGACCTACTAAAGTAAATTAGGCCAGGTGTGACAGGATTTTAAATTATGCTAGCAGCATATCCAAATGATCCATGTCTCTGTATTAAGACATATTTATTACAATACATTGAGGTCACAAAGAATTTGAGAATACGGAAACTGGGTTGTTGATCACACACAAGAAACCACACAAGAGAGTTTCAATACATGGGATTTCCAGATTTCCAGAAGTCTTAACAGCTGCTGGTATTAACACTTATGTTTTTACGTCTCACTCGACTAGGGCAGCAGAAACGTCGGCGGACAGGGCAAAAGATGGCCCCGTCGACCATATCCTCGCAGCTGCCGGGTGGTCCAATGAGTTGATGTTTCAACATTTTTAACATCGGCCTATTGTTAATGCGGGGTTGTTTGCAGAAACTATTTTAAGTTCTGTGTAAATTCCTCTGGTTTAAAGGGGATCTGATTCATTTCATTATTGAAATGAATTACTGCATTTGTGGTACAAATGTTATTATGAATGCATGATTGATTATTCTCGTTCCGAGTCAATCTATGCAGTGAGAAGCCGGGATTGATCCACGGCATAAAATCACAAAGCTTTAAAATCTTCACGTAGTCACTCACGTGACTCCGAAGTAAAATAGTAAGATTAAACGAGAACTTACCTAAGTTTGAAGTTTGATCTTTATTTTATGAGGAATTACGTAGGTGATTACGTGCCCACCACGACCCTACCCTCTATCATAAAGGTCAGATGGAAGTTCTTGTATTACTCGTTTTATTATGAGACTATATTACTTCGGTTGTTGTTATTTGTGATTTCACACCGCTGCTTTGAAGATTGACGCGCAGGCGCACTGGCGGGGTTCTTCACGTAATCACCTACGTAACTCCTCATAAAATAAAGATCAAACTTCAAACTTAGGTAAGTTCTCGTTTAATCTTACTATTCTCGATTAGTACGGGTGTCAGGGGTTATGGGGAGAAGGCAGGAGAATGGGGTAGACATAAATGCTGGAGTAACTCAGCGGGTCAGGCAGCATCTGTGGAGAACACGGATAGGTGACGTTTCATAGAGTGCTGGAGTAACTCAGCGGGTCAGGCAGCATCTGTGGAGAACACGGATAGGTGACGTTTCACAGATTACTGGAGTAACTCAGCGGGTCAGGCAGCATCTGTGGAGAATACGGATAGGTGACGTTTCACAGAGTGCTGGAGTAACTCAGCAGGTCAGGCAGCATCTGTGGAGAACACGGATAGGTGACGTTTCACGGAGTGCTGGAGTAACTCAGCGGGTCAGGCAGCATCTCTGAAGAAAAGGAATAGGTGACGTTTCGGGTTGGGACTTCTTCTGAAGGGTCTCGATTGAATGGCGAAGTAGACTTGATGGGCTAAATGGCCTAATTTTGCTCCTATCACTTATTAACATATGACACAAAATATCATAAGGTCATATGTGATAGGAGAAACATTAGGCTTTTTAGCCCATCAAGTCTACTCCGCCATTCAATCATGGCTGATCTATCTTTCCCTTAACCCCAGCCAAGAAAGCCATGGATAAAGTGAACATTCAAGGTCTTTATCCCAGGGTAGAGGATTCTAAAACTCGAGGACACTTGCTTAAGGTGAGAGGGGAGAGATTTAACAGGGACTCAGGGCAACTTTATCCACTCAAAGGGTAGTCCGCATTGATCGGTTGATACAGCATGGATACGACAGGCCCTTTGGCCCACTCAGTCCATGCTGACCATCGTTCACATTAGTTCTATGTTATCCCACTTGCTTATCCAGACCCTGCACAGGAAGGACAAATTGCAGAAGTCAATTAACCTACAAACCAGCACGTCTTTGGGATGTGGGAGGAAACCGGAGCACCCAGAGGAAACCCACGAGGCACAGGGAGAACGTGCAAACTCCATGCAGGCAGCATCTGAGGTCACGATGGAACACAGGTCATTGGCACTGTCAGGCAGCGGCTCTACCAGATACGCCACTGTCCCGCCCTGGGCCGTATCTGAAACCAGCTGCCTGAGGAACAGATACAATTACCAGGTTTAAAAGACATTTGGACAGATATATGGATGGGAAGGATTTAGAGGGATAGGGCGGCACGGTGGTGTAGTGGCACGGTGGTGTAGTGGTAGAGCTGCTGCCTTACAATGCCAGACACCCGGGTTCGATCCTGACTACGGGTGCTGTCTGTACATAGTTTGCACGGAGTTTCTCCCCGTGTCCTGCGTGGGTTTCCCCCCACACTTCAAAGACGTGCTGGTTTGTAGGTTAATTGGCTTGGTATAAATGTCAACAAATTGTCCTTAGTGTGTGTAGGGTAGTGTTAATGTGCGGGGATCGCTGGTCAGCGCGGACTCGGTGGACCAAAGGGCCTGTTTCCATGCCGTATCTCTAAACTAAACTAGTGTGTGAATGGACGATCGCTGGTCGGCGCGGACTCGGTGGGCCGAAGGGCTTGTTTCCGCGCTATATCTCTAAACTTAAACAAATGGAACTAGCTTAGATGGGACAACTTGGTCGACGTGGATGAGGTGGGTGGAAGGTCCTGTTTCCCTGCTGTACAGTTCTCTGCGGTCACAGGCAATGGCTGTCTGTTGGTACTACAGTGTTGAGAGACCAAATACAAAGGGCGTCTCACCAATGGATTCCTCAAATGCGAACAACACTTCTTTCCCGCTCTGAAGCAACTCGTCGATTCGGTTTCCAATCCACTTGAACCCTGGCAGAGTTTCCTGAAACATAAAGGGACTGGGGTAGGTGGGGCGTCTCAGACAAAATGGGGAAGCTGGGCGGAAGGGCCTGACTCCGAGCTGTACGGCTCGGCAAAGCTTCTCACCTCAAAGTGGAAGCCTTCATGAACGGCGAGGGCCTGGAGGACTTTGGAGGAGACGGTTGTGGCCAGCATGTAGACGTTCTTCACGTCAGAAAGGTCGGGGTGCTCACTCCTCCAGCAGCTAAACATCCACCAGCCCAGGAGAGCCCCAGCTCGTTGCCAGAAAACACCTTCCATCTGCCACTGCATCGAGACACAAGAAGCAGGTTAGATACCTTGGGGGATAGACACAAAACGCTGGAGTAACTCAGCGGGTCAGGCAGCATCTGTGGAGAACATGGATAGGTGACGTTTTGGGTTGGGACTTCTTCTGAAGGGTCTCGATTGGTGGTGAATCTGTGGAATTCTTTGCCACAGACGGCTGTGGAGGCCAAGTCAGTGGATATATTTAAGGCAGAGATAGATAGATTCTTGATTAGTACGGGTGTCAGAGGTTATGGGCAGAAGGCAGGAGATGAGGTTAGGAGGGAGAGATAGATCAGCCATGATTGAATTGCGGAGTAGACTTGATGGGCCGAATGGCCTAATTCTAATTGTATCACATAATCTTATTCTTTTTTCTCCACTGTTCACCAGCATCTGCTGTTCCTTCCCACACTACACGATACCTTGGGCTGTCTAGTGTATGTTTAATTCCCTCGCTCAAACTCAGGATCTTTAGTCAATAACCTTAAAATGTAACCTCTGGACATCAATCACTAAAATACTCCCTGAAGGTGTTTGACCCAATCACATGAAGACAGTTAGGAGGGAGAGATAAATCAGCCATGATTGAATGGTGAAGTAGACTTGATGGGCCGAATGGCCTAATTCTGCTCCTATCACATGATCTTATGAGCACAGAGCAGACCCTTCAGCCCACAATGTCTGTGCCCATCATGATGCCAACCAACTTCATCTGACTGAACATAATCCACATCTGTAAATTCCACGTACATACATGTGCCTGTGCTAAAGTCTCTTAAACACCACTGATCTATCAGCCTCCACCACCACCAAGGTACTACACACGGACGCAGGTGCTGTCGCAACGTTTAAGAAACATTTAGACAGGTACATGGATAGGACGGGTTTAGAGGGATATGGGCCAAATGCAGGCAAGTGGGACTAGTGTAGATGGGACCTGTTGGTCGGTGTGGGCAAGTTGGGCCGAAGGGCCTGTTTCCACGCAGTGAGACTCTATGACCAACTCTGGCAGAGCGTTCCAGGCACCCACCACTATCTGTGCAAAAAATGCTGATGTGCACATCCCCTTTAAACTTTGCCCCTCTCACCTTAAAGCTGTGCCCCCCAGTATTTGATATTTTCAAAAGGTTTCAAAAGGAAAAGATTTCTGACTGTCTACCCCAGGGGTCGGCTACCCACGGGCCAGATCCGGCCCCTAACCCGAAATCATCCGGCCCGCAGGCGTGTTCTTTTTTCAATTAGTTTTTTGCGACCTGGGAACTGCAGCCAGCGAGCTGACCTGTGCATTACAGCCAGTCCCGGACATGCAGCCGACCTGGCAACTGCAGCTCGTCCCGGGAACGCGAGCTGATCTGGGAACTGCAGCTCGTCCCCGGGGCACGCAGGTGACCTGGGCATTACAGCCAGTCCCGGGGCAGGCGGGCCGACCTGGGAACTGCAGAAAACTAACTGAAAAACACGTGAAAACTAATGCGGAAAAACAACCACCCAGTGTCACACTATGGCAATAGATGTGGCCCGCCATCCGCTCACACACATGGGTCCTGGCCCCTATGCAGAACAAGGTTGCCGACCCCTGGTCTACCCTATCTATGCCTTTCATAATTTTGTGTAGTTTTATTAGGTTTCCTAGCAACCTTCAACGTTCGAGAGAAAACAATCCAAATCTACAACCTCTCCCTGTAGCTAATGATCTATAATCTGGTCGGCCCAAAATTGGAATCCAGAACCAGGGGCCACAGTCTTAGAATAAAGGGGAGGCCATTTAAGACTAAGGTGAGAAAAACTTTTTCACCCAGAGAGTTGTGAATTTATGGAATTCCCTGCCACAGAGGGCAGTGGAGGCCAAATCACTGGATGTATTTAAGAGAGTTAGATAGAGCTCTAGGGGCTAGTGGAGTCAAGGGATATGGGGAGAAGGCAGGCACGGGTTATTGATAGGGGACGATCAGCCATGATCACAATGAATGGCGGTGCTGGCTCAAAGGGCCGAATGGCCTCCTCCTGCACCTATTTTCTAAGTTTCTATGGAAGGCTTTAGAAAGGGTGCAGATAAAGTTACCACAACACTGCCTGGATTTAGCCACAGGGAGAGGTTGGAGAGGGTGCAGAGGAACTTTGCCAGAATGCTGCCTAGGCATCAACCTCTCCAACCTCTCCCTGCAGCTAATCCAGGCAGTGTTGTGTGAACTTTATCTGCAACCTTTCCAAAGCCTTCCAATTTTGGGATGACCAGAATTGCACGCAATAAAGTGGGCAGTAATGAAAACTGTGCACAGCACCTAGTGATGAATATAGCTCACTGCGAACACTTACTCCTCTTGCTCTTCTGCAACAGCCAGTCTGTCGGCATCGGGGTCTGTGGCCAACACAACCCGAGCCCCTTCCTTCTCAGCCAACTTGATTGCAAGAACCTAATGACAGAGAGCAGAGAAAGGTCACGTCAAGTGAAGTCTATTTACAGTGATGGGTCACTACTTACTGAAGCAGCATCGTTGGCATGGAGAGACAGAGAGAGAGAGAGAGGGGGGGGAGAGAGAGAGAGAGGGGGAGAGAGAGGGGGAGAGAGAGGGGGGGAGAGGGAGAGGAGAGAGAGAGGCAGAGATAGAGAGAGGAAGAGAGAGACAGACAGAGAGAGAAAGAGAGACAGACAGACAGGGAGAGAAAGAGAGAGACACAGAGACAGAGAGAGAGAAAGAGAGACAGAGAGAGAAAGAAACAGAGGTAGGTGGAGTAGGAGGCCATTCAGCCCTTCGAGCCAGCACCGCCATTCAATATGATCATGGCTGATCATCTACAATCAGTACCCCGTTCCTGCTTTTTCCCCATATCCCTTGATTCCTTTAACCCTAAGAGCTAAATCTAACTCTCTCTTGTAAACATCCAGAGAATTGACCTCCATTGCCTTCTGTGGCAGAGACAGAGAGAGAGAGAGACAGAAAGAGAGAGAGAGAGACAGAAAGAGAGAGACAGAGAGAGAGAATGAGAGAGAGAGAGAGAGAGAGAGAAGAGAGAGAGAGAATGAGAGAGAGAATGAGAGAGAGAGAATGAGAGAGAGAATTGTGCCACACTATTCACTCCTAAGCTGTTAGTGTACAAGGGGCCCAGAACTGTCTCAGACTCAACCAAGTTTCCACACTTCCCCTATCTATGTACCTCTCAATGTCTTCCACATGTTGTCATTGTCCATCTCAACTGCTTTCTCTGGCAGCTCGTAAATGCACCACTCTACACATGAAAAAGTTCCCTTTTAAATTTCTCCCCCCCTCACCTTAAATCTCTGCCCTCTAACTTTGTACTCCCTTCCCCTTCATAAAGGTAATGACTGCAAAAAAGGCTGCCCTCCACTTTGAGACACTGAGTGTGTGATGAGCAGCCATGAGCTGGCAAGTTCATCAAACCATCCTTTATAAAGTCAGTCCCATCATTTCACCATTTGTTCAATCAGGAAAACAACATAAGAAGACGCTAATGCTGGAATCTTGAACAAAGCACAAGTTTCTGGAGGGATTCAGTGGGTCAGGGAGCATCTGTGGAGGGAATGGACAAACGGCGTTTCAGGTCATAAGGAATAGAATTAGGCCATTCAGCCCATCAAGTCTACTCCGTCATTCAATCATGGCTGATCTATTTCTCCCTCCTGACCCCATTCTCCTGCCTTCTCCCCATAACCTCTGATACCCGTACTGATCAAAAATCTATCTATCTCTGTCTTAAAAATATCCATAGACTTTGTGCCTTCTGTGGCAAAGAAATCCAGAGATTCACCACCCTTTGACTGAAGAAAGTTCTCCTCATTTCCTTCCTAAACAAATGTCCTTTAAGTCTGAGGCTATGATCTCTACATAGAAAACATAGAAAATAGGTGCAGGAGTAGGCCATTCATCCAACTCAGTATCCTGTACCTGCTTTCTCTCCATACCCCCTGATCCCTTTAGCCACAAGGGCCACATCTAACTCCCTCTTGAATATAGCCAATGAACTGGCCTCAACTACATTCTGTGGCAGAGAACTCCAGAGATTCACCACTCTCTGTGTAAATTTTTTTCTCATCTCAGTCCTAAAAGATTTCCCCTTTATCCTTCAACTGTGGCCCCTTGATCTGGACTCTCCCAACACCGGGAACAATCTTCCTGCATCTAGCCTGTCCAACCCATTAAGAATTTTGGGTTTCTATAAGATCCCCCCTCAGTCTTCTAAATTCCAGCGAGTACAAGCCGAGTCTATCCAGTCTTTCCTCATATGAAAGTCCTGACATCCCAGGAATCAGTCTGGTGAACCTTCTCTGTACTCCCTCTATGGCAAGAATGTTCTTCCTCAGATTAGGAGACCAAAACTGTACGCAGTACTCCAGGTGTGGTCTCACCAAGACCTTGTACAACTGCAGTAGAACCTCCCTGCTCCTATACTCAAATCCTTTTGCTATGAATGCTAACATACCATTCGCTTTCTTCACTGCCTGCTGCACCTGCATGCCCACTTTCATGACACCAGGTCTTGTTGCATCTCCCCTTTTCCTAATCGGCCACCATTCAGGTAATAGTCTACTTTCCTGTTTTTGCCACCAAAGTGGATAACCTCACATTTATCCACATTATACTGCATCTGCCATGCATTTGCCCACTCACCCAGCCTATCCAAGTCATCTTGCAGCCTCCTAGCACCCTCCTCACAGCTAACACTGCCCCCCAGCTTCGTGTCATCCGCAAACATCCCTCGTCCAGTTCATTAATATATATTGTAAATCACTGAGGTCCCAGCACTGAGCCTTGCGGTACCCCACTAGTCACTGCCTGCCATTCTGAAAAGGACCCGTTTACTCCTACTCTTTGCTTCCTGTCTGTCAGCCAGTTCTCTTTCCACATCAATACTGAACCCCAATACCGTGTGCTTTAAGTTTGTATATTAATCTCTTATGTGGGACCTTGTCGAAAGCCTTCTGAAAGTCCAGATATAACACATCCACTGGTTCTCCCTTATCCACTCTACTAGTTTCATCCTCGAAAAATTCTATAAGATTCGTCAGACATGATTTACCATTCATAAATCCATGTCCAATGATTTCACCATTTTCCAAATGTGTTGCTATCCCATCTTTAATAACTGACTCTAGCAGTTTCCCCACTACCGATGTTAGACTAACTGGTCTGTAATTCCCCGTTTTCTCTCTCCCTCCCTTCTTAAAAAGTGGGGTTACGTTTGCTACCCTCCAATCCTCAGGAACTACTTCAGAATCTAAAGAGTTTTGAAAAATTATCACTAACACCACTTCCCGGCTAACCTGGATTTCACTCAGTTCCTCCATCTCATTTGACCCCCGGTCCCCTGCTATTTCCGGCAGATTAATTAAGTCTTCCTTAGTGAAGACAGAACCAAAGTAGTTATTCAATTGGTCTGCCATGTCCTTGTTCCCTATGATCAGTTCACCTGTTTCTAACTGCAAGCGACCTACATTTGTTTTAACTAATCTTTTTCTCTTGACATATCTATAAAAACGTTTGCAGTCAGTTTTTATGTTCCCTGCCAGTTTTCTTTCATAATCTATTTTCCCTTTCCTAATTAAACCCTTTGTCCTCCTCTGCTGGACTCTGAATTTCTCCCAGTCCTCTGGTAGGCTGCTTTTTCTGGCTAATTTGTATGCTTCATCTTTTGTTTTGATACTATCCCTGATTTCCCTTGTTATCCACGGATGCACTACCTTCCCTGATTTATTCTTTTGCCAAACTGGGATGAACAATTGTTGTAGTTCATCCATGCAGCCTTTAAATGCCTTCCATTGCATATCCACCGTCAACCCTTTAAGAATCAATTGCCAGTCTATCTTGGCCAATTCACGTCTCATACCCTCAAAGTTACCTTTCTTTAAGTTCAGAACCCTTTAAGTTCACAACCCTAGTCCTAGACTCTCCCACAAATGGAAACATCCTCTCTACATCCACTCTATTCAAGCCTTTCACTATTCTGTATGTTTCAATGAGGTCCCCCCTTATTCTTCTTAGGGATAGGAGTGGAATTAGGCCATTCGGCCCATCAAGTCTACTCCACCATTCAATAATGGCTGATCTATCTCTCCCTCCTAACCCCATTCTCCTGCTTTCTCCCCATAACCTATAGGTCATTAATAGGAATAGGCCATTAAGCTCCTCAATGTTACCCCACCATGTAACACAATCAAGGCTGATGTCAACCATTAGCCTCCTGTCCGATCACATATCCCTTCTCTCCTTTAATATTTAGCAGTAGGCCCCCCTCGGTATATTGATGTTAATATTATCTGTTGAGGTTTCATATATTATTTAATAATTTGCCAGACCATTTGCACCAGACAACAGACAAGAGGTGCAGGAGTAGGCCATTCGTCCCTTCGTGCCAGCACCGCCATTCAATGTCATTTGATGTCCCTGGGCCTGTGCTCGCTGGAGTTTAGAAGGATGATGGACCTCATTGAAACGTATCGAGTAGTGAATGGCTTGGATAGAGTGGATGTGGAGAGGATGTTTCCACTCGTGGGAGAGTCTAGGACCAGAGGGCACAGCTTCGGAATAAAAGGATGTTCCTTTAGAAAGGAGATGAGGAGGAGTTTCTACAGTCAGAGGGTGGTGAATCTGTGGAATTCATTGCCACAGACGGCTGTGGAGGCCAAGCCAGTAGGTATTTTTAAAGTGGGGATTGACAGATTCTTGATTAGTACAGGTGTCAAAGATTAGCGGGAGAAGGTAGGAGAATGGGGTTGAGGGATAGATAGATCAGACATGATTGAATGGCGGAGTGGACTCGATGGGCCAAATGGTCTAATTCAGCTCCTAGGACTTATGAACAAAGTAATAGGTCTAGATATGTTTGCCTGTAAGGTTTACGTTAAATACAGCACAGAGTCCATCGAGTCTGCACTGACCACCGATCCCTGTACACCAGCCCTACCCTACACACTAGGGGCAATTTACAATTTTTGGCGAAACCAATTAACCTACAAACCTGTACGTCTTTGGAGTGCGGGAGGAAACCGTATCACCCGGGCAAAACCCTTGCGGTCACGGGGAGAACGTGCAAACTCCGTCCAGACAGCACCCGTGGTCGGGATGGCATCCGGGCCTCTGGCGCCGTGAGGCAGCAGCTCTACCCGCTGCGCCACTGTGCCGTCCACTGACACTTGCTGACTAGGAACGGCGCCTTTGTCACAGAGTTGGAGGTATTGAGTGATAGCAGCAGAATTAGGCCATTCAGCCAATCAAGTATACTCCGCCATTCAATCATGGCTGATCTATTTCTCACTCACAACCCCATTCTCCTGCCTTCTCCCCATAACCTCTGACACCCGTACTAATCAAGAATCTATCTATCTCTGCCTTAAAAATAATCCATTAACTTGGCCTCCACTGCCTTCTGTGGCAATGAATTCTACAGATTCACCACCCTCTGACCAAAGCAATTCCTCCTCATTTCCTTTGTACATCCTTTTATTCTGAGGTTATGCCCTCTGGTCCAAGACTCTCCCACTGGTGGAAACATCCTCTCCGCATCCACTCTATCCAGGACTTTCACCATTCGGTAAGTTTCAATGAGGTCCCCCCTCATTCTTCTAAACTCCAGCGAGTACAGGCCCAGTGCCGTCAAACGCTCATCATAGCTTAACCCACTCATTCCTGGGATCATTCTCATAACCCTCCTCTGGACCCTCTCCAGAGCCAGCATGAAGAAATTCCTCCTCAACTCCTTCCTGAAGGTTAGGGTTGCCGTACACTAGTCGCTGCCGCTGCCGCTGTTGTAAGCATGAACGTCGCCTGACAACTACTTCCTGCTTGCTGCAGTTTCACGGGAAGCAGTGAATCGGGGAAGTGTGTGTGTCCACGCCTGCGTGAAGGTTCAGGCATGGCAACAAGCCAAGAGAAGCAACGAGCCAAGGCAACTGCTCCCCAGCCTGTCCGACCTGTGACATTTGCAAAGGGCTGAGCTGGCAACGGCAGGGGGATTGAATTACTGAAGTCAAAACTCCACTCAAAATCACCGCACCATGGGGTTAACCATTCCAGAAATCGAAACATAGACAATAGGTGCAAGAGTAGGCCATTCAGCCCTACGAGCCAGCACCGCCATTCAATATGATCATGGCTGGTCATCCAAAATCAGTAGCCCGATCCTGCTTTCTCCCCATATCCCTTGATTCCGTTAGCCCCAAGAGCAAAATCTAACTCTAATGGCTTTCTAAACAAATGGCTGATTCCTTGACCACTTGTACTTGATCAGTGAAGATTGACACTAAATGCTGGAGTAACTCAGCGGGACAGGCAGCATCTCTGGAGAGAAGGAATGGGTGACGGTTTGGGTCGAGACCCTTCTTCAGACCCTTGATCACTTGTCTTTACATTTCTACACAAAGTATTTCCCCCCCATATCCCTTGATTCCGTTAGGCCTAAGAACTAAATCTAACTCTCTCTTGAATACATCCAGTGAATTGGCCTCCACTGTCTCTGTAGCAGAGAATTCCACAGATTCACAACACAATGGGCCAGCCAACATCTCTGGAAAACAAAATGGATGGGCGACGTTTCGGAGTCGGGATCCTTTTACAGATTCATACCTGGGAAAAGTTCTGAAGGGTCCCGACCCGAAAGGTCACCCATCGTTTTTGTCCAGAGATGCTGCCTGGCCTGCCGTGTTACTCCAGCACTATGTGTCCATCTTTGGTATAAGCCAGCATCTACAGTACTTTGTTTCTAACCTTGCTGTCCTTACTCTTTTTATAGTCACAGAGCTGTATAGCTGGGAATAAAAGGCTGTACGGCTTGCCTTGTCCAAGCCAACATCGTTGTCATATTGAGCTCGTCCATTTGGCCTCTAGTCTCTAAACCCTTCCTATCTACATATCCATCCTAATGTCTTCTGAAGGTGAACAAAAATGCTGGAGAAACTCAGTGGGTGAGGAATAGGTGACGTTTTGGGTCGAGACCCTTCTTCAGACTGATCATAATGACTGACTTAGAAACATAGAAAATAGGTGCAGGTGGAGGCCATTCGGCCCTTCGAGCCATTCATTGTGATCATGGCTGATCGTCCCCAATCAATAACCCGTGACGAGATGAAGCACAGGCGGGAGAGATCAGGAAACTGAACCATCCCACCAACAACGAGAGAGCGGTCCTGAGCTACCATCCACCTCATCGGAGATTGCAGTTTCATTTTCTTGTCACGTGTACCGAGGTACAGTGAAAAGCCTTTGTAGCGTGCTAACTAGTCTGCAGAAAGATCCTTGGACTATCTTTAAGAAAGAACTGCAGATGCTGGAAATATCGAAGGTAGACAAAAATGCTGGAGAAACTCAGCAGGCGAGGCAGCGAAACCCGAAACGTCACCCATTACTTCTCTCCATAGATGCTGCCTCGCCCGCTGAGTTTCTCCAGCATTTTTATCTACCTTGGACTATCTTTGATCAGACTTTACCTTGCACTTGACGTTATCCCCTTATCATGTATCTATACACTGTGTATCGATTGTAATCATGTCTTGTCTTTCTGCTGACTAGTTAGCACGCAACAAAAGCTTTTCACTGTACCTCAGTACACATGACAATAAACTAAACTCAGATAGGGAGCTTAGTAGAATGGTGTCAAGACAGCAGCTTCTCCCTCAATATCAACGCAAGGACAGAACTGGTTAGCAACTTCAGGGAGCAGTGTGGTGTACAAGCCCCATTCTGTACCAATGGTGCTGAAGTGGATGCTGATGGCCTAGAGCTTCCAAGTTCATAAGTGGTAGGAGTAGAATTCGGCCATTCGGCTCATCAAGTCTACTCCGCCATTCAGTCAAGGCTGATCTATCTCCCCCTCCTAACCCCATTCTCCTGCTTTCTCCCCATAACTCCTGACACCCGTACTGATCAAGAATCTATCTATCTCTGCCGTAAAAATATAGAAACATAGAAAATAGGTGCAGGAGTAGGCCATTCAGCCCTTCGAGCCAGCACCGCCATTCAATATGAAAATGGCTGATCATCTAAAATCAGTACCCCGTTCCTGCTTTTGCCCCCATATCCCTTGATTTCTTTAGCCCTAAGAGAAAAATCTAACTCTTTCTTCAAAACACCCAGTGAATTGGCCTCCACTGCGTCCTGGTGGTTCCAAAGTTCTTCCAATGACGGAGGCCACTGTGCTCTTCGGGACCTGCAATGCTGCAGAAATTGGTTTATACCCTTCCCCAGATCTGTGTCTCGACACAATCCTGTCTCGGAGGTCTACGGACAATTTTGAGTGTCAGAGCAAAGGGTCTGAATACTTAGGTAAATGCGATATTGCAGTTATTTCTTTTTAATTACTTTGCAAAAATTTCTAAACACCTGTTTTCACTTTTTTATTATGGGGTATTGTGTGTAGATTGATGATTAAAAAAAAAGAATTTAATCCATTTTAGAAAAAGTGTGGAAAAAGTGAAGCGATCTGAATACTTTCTGAATGCACTGTAAGTCCACAAAAGGCCGAGGAAATTCAACATGTCCAATGACTCATCAATTTCTACAGATGCACCATAGAAAACATCCTATCCAGATCCGTCACGGAGACAACAACCTGGCTGCTAACACCCAGCTTGAGATCTAACTATTCCTTTGGTTTATGTTTCATTCACAAGAAGAATACAGCTTGATATCACAATTGCTCACTGCAAGAAATTGCAGAGGTGTGAATGCAGGCCAGTCCATCACAGGCCAGTGAATGCAGGCCAGACCAGCCTCCACCCCAACAACTCCATCTACACTTCACTCAGCCTCGGGGATAGCAGCCAACATAATCATGGACCGCTCACAACCCGGCCCTTCCCTCTTCTCAGCTCTCCTGTTGGGCAGAAGATACAAAGGCTTGAAAGCACGCACCACCAGCTTCAAGAATAATTGCTTCCCCCTGCTGAGGATGAACTCCCGATCTTCCAATCTACCTCGCTGAACCCCCTGCACTATAAAAATAAAATCTGCGATTTCTCTACAGCTGTGATTCAGCAATGTGTTTATTCTCTCTCTTTGCAATAACTGACATACACATACTTCCATCCGGCAAAACTGACTTCATCCATTTCACCACGAACTATGTCCAAGACACCTCACACGCTCCTCGTCTCCTTCATGACTTCCGTTTTCCAGGCCCCCACTCCCTCATCTTCACCATGGATGTCCTGTCACTCTACACCTCCATCCCCCACCAGGAGGGTCTTAAAGCCCTCCGTTTCTTCTTCGACCGGAGAACCAACCAATCCCCGTCTACCGATACTCTCCTCCGGCTAGTGGAGCTGGTCCTTACCCCCAACAACTTTTCATTTCACTCCTCCCATTTCCTCCAAATCCAAGGCGTAGCTATGGGCACGCGCATGGGCCCTAGCTATGCCTGCCTCTTTGTAGGGTACGTCGAACAATCCTTGTTCGAGGCGTACCGTGGCCCTATCCCCGAACTCTACCTCCGCTACATCGACGACTGCATGGGTGCTACCTCCCGCACCCATGCAGAACTCACTGACTTTATCTATTTCACCACGAACTTCATTCCGGCAAAATGAACAACTTTCATACACGTGTATGCTATGAGTTGCCTGCAAGGTTTTTCACTGTGCCTCGGTACATGTGATAATAATACTCATACCAATATCAAATGGATTAAATTAAATCAGCACATCATTTACATCCCCTCCCCCCCCCCCCCCCCCATCTCCACTAAATCAGAGATTGAGTCATGCAGCATGGAAAATAAATTCCGTTAGGCATTGATTCCTCACCAGTCATCGACCACCCACTTACACTAATCCCACACTGATCTAATTTTTCACTCTTCGCACATTCTCAGTAACTCCCCGCAGATTCTACCACTCACAGCGGCCAATTAAACAACCAATCTGCATGTCTTTGACTTGTGGTAGGAAACCGGGGCACCCGGATAAAACCCACGCCGGTCACGGGTAGAAGGTGAAAACACCACGCAGACAGCGCTGGGGTCAGGATTATACAGGAACTGTGAAGCAGCAACTCTTCCAGCCGCACTTTATATCGAGGAGTTGCAAAACCCTCTCCATCACTTGTCTTTAGATTGCCGCGCAAAGCCCCCAGGTACGGGACAGACTTCACTTTGTGTAAATACAAGTGATCAAGGGTCTGAAGAAGGGTCTCGACCCAAAACGTCGCCCATTCCTTCTCTCCAGAGATGCTGCCTCACCCGCTGAGTTACTCCAGCTTTACGTGGCAATCTTCAGTGATAGACAATAGGTGCAGAAGTAGGCCATTCGGCCCATCGAGCCAGCACCGCCAGTCTCTGTGATCATGGCTGATCATCCACAATCAGTACCCCGTTCCTGCCTTCTCCCCATATCCCCTGACTCCGCTATCTTTAAGAGCCCTATCAAGCTCTCTCTTGAAAGTATCCAGAGGCAGAGAATTCCACAGACTCACAACTCTCGGGTGAAAAAGGTTTTTCCACATCTCCGTTCCAAATTGCTTACCCCTTATTCTTAAACTATGGCCCCTGGTTCTGAACTCCCCCAACATCGGGAACATGTTTCCTGCCTCTAGCGTGTCCAAACCCTTAATAATCTTATATGTTTCAATAAGATCCCCTCTCATCCTTCTAAACTCCAGAGTATACAAGCCCAGCCGCTCCATTCTCTCAGCATATGACAGTCCTGCCATCCCAGGAATTAACCTGGTGAACCTACGCTGCATTCCCTCAATAGCAAGAATATCCTTCCTTAAATTTGGAGACCAAAACTACACACAAGAAAATACAAGTGATCAAGGAATCATCCATTTGTTTAGAAACCCATTTGTTCAAGAGAGAGTTAGATTTAGGCTTAGGGCTAACGGAATCAAGGGATATGGGGATAAAGCCGGAACGGGGTACTGATTCTGGATGATCAGCCATGATCATATTGAATGGCGGTGCTGGCTCGAAGTGCCTACTCCTACACCTGTTTTTTATGTTTCTAAGTTTCCAAAACATGGAAGAGTGATTGTTACCAGCACACATTCTCCCTCCTCTGGATTGGGACATTTGACAGTGGAAAACTCAGGGTCTGGATCCTTCTGCTCCGGAACTGGAATGGGTGGAGCGAAGCCAAACGCCTTGAACGCCGCCTGCACATAGTCGTGCCCAACGCCGTGGAAGGAAGTGTGCACAAACTTGACTGACGTCTTGCTGTTGAGTTCTCTAAATGGGAGGAAAGAAGCATCTCAGTGTCCAACACTCCATCGGGTTAAAGCAGCACTTGTGTTCAGCAGGGGATCAGACAGTAACAATATCAAGGACAAGTACACTTTCAATGGATTAGTGTTGGTGTCAGAGAACAGCTCATCGTTGTAAAGAATACAAACCTTTTCCAAAGCACCAGCAGCAGACCATCTCGCACCCAGCATTTAAATATAGATTTTTATCAACAGGTATTTTTGCTAAGGAAAGGAACAGGAAATGGGGGAGAGTCATAGAGCTATACAGCACGGAAACAGGCCCTTCGGTCCATCTTGTCCCTGCTAACCAAGTTGACATCTTGGGTAGGCCCATGCACCTGTATTTGGCCGATATGCCTCTAAACCCATATATCTGTCCAAATGTCTTAAAAGAGGCTAGTTTACAAGCTGCCCGGTCCATCACAGGTACCGACCTCCCCACAGCTGAAGGGATTGATAGCAGTCGCCGCATCAATAAAGGCAGCCAGCATCATCAGAGACCCACACCACCCTGGCCACGCTTTCATCTCACTCCGGTCATGGGAAAGAAAGCTAATTTTGGGCTAACAATCGAGGTTCTGCAATTGGTGTTGGCTTCCTACTCTAAAAAGTTAGCAATTAAGGATAAAGGGAGTAATGGGGAGACCCTGGAAGTAGAAATAATGACTGTCCACAGATGCATTGTAGGAATCATACTGTCAGGTTGTATCACAGCTTGGTTTAGGAACAGCTCTGTCCAAGACTAAGAAATTGCAGAGAGTTGTAGTCCAGTCCATCACACAGATCAGACTGCGATATGACTCTGTCTACACCACGCTGCCTCAGAAAAGCAGTCAACATAATCAAGGACTTGTCCACACCCCGGTCATTCCCTCTTCTCCCTGCTCCCATTGGGCAGAAGCTTGAAAGCGCGCACCACCAGACACTGGAACAGCTTCTTCCCCTCTGTGACCAGGCTTCCATAAGCTAGAGTACTGTCCGATTCACCTCCACACCATTGTGGACATCGGACCTAGTCAATGGAACTGATGCGCTACAATGCTGAGAACTATATTCCGCACTCTCTACCTCTTGTAGTTTTTGGCCTTGATTGTATTTATGTATGGTATGTCTGATAGCATGCAAAAACAAAATGTTTCACTACACCTCAGTACATGTGATGGTAATAAACCTAAACCTATTGAGAGGTTTTATTAAAGATCTTATTGAAACATACAAAAATTATTAAGGGTTTGGACACGCTAGAGGCAGGAAACATGTTCCCGATGTTGGGGGAGTCCAGAACCAGGGGCCACATTTTAAGAATAAGGGGTAAGCCATTTAGAACGGAGACGAGGAAACACCTTTTCACACAGAGAGTTGTGAGTCTGTGGAATTCTCTGCCTCAGAGGGCGGTGGAGGCCGGTTCTCTGGATACTTTCAAGAGAGAGCTAGATAGGGCTCTTAAAGATAGCGGAGTCAGGGATATGGGGAGAAGGCAGGAACGGGGTACTGATTGTGGATGATCAGTCATGATTCACATTGAATGGCGGTGCTGGCTCGAAGGGCCGAATGGCCTACTCCTGCACCTATTGTCTATTGGGACAGGCAGCATCTCTGGAGAGAGAGACTTTTCTTCAGACCTGCACGTCTTTGGAGTGTGGGAGGAAACCGAAACACCCGGAGAAAACCCACGCAGGTCACGGGGAGAATGTACAAACTCCGTACAGACAGTACCCTTAGTCAGGATCGAACCTGGGTCTCTGGCGCTGTGAGACAGCGACTCTACTGCTGCGCCACCGCGACACGCTATTAATTCTTCCCACTCTCATCTGAATCCCGACTCAAACGGAGTCTGACGAAGGGTCCCGACCCCAAAACATCATCTGTCCATCCCCTGAAGATGAGGCACAAAATGCTGGAGTAACTCAGCTGGACAGGCAGCATCTCTGGAGAGAAGGAATAGGTGACGTTTTGGGTCGAGACCCTTCTTCAGACTGAGAGTCAGGGGAGCCTAGAGATATGGAAGGGTAAGGTGTAAATCGACAGATCAAAGCAGACAATGATAAGGAATTGTAGAATGGTTCATCGTTGGCTGAGGGGAAGGTGACAAGGAGGCATTCAAACAGTAAAATTAATCAGGACAGTGAAACTAGTCGGAGAAATAGGGTGGGGGAGGGACGGAGAGAGGGAAAGCAAGGATTACTTGAAGCTGGAGAAATCAAAATTCTTACTGCTGGGTTGTAAACTGCCCAAGCGAAATACGAGGTGCTGTTCCTCAAATTTGCGTTGGGCTTCAGTCTGACGGAAAGGTCAATGTGGGAATGGGAGTGTGAGTGTGAGTTAGTGTTTAGCAACCAGGAGATTGCGTACATCTGGGCACTCTGGTATGAGCAGACAGACGATCGAAGTTGGTGAGCTGTGTGAGCAGTTGATTCAGAAGGTTATTAATTGGTACATGGAAGGCACAGGTTCCATTGTGTCCTCAAGAAGAAACACTAAATGCTGGTGTAGAATTAACAATGGGTAAAATGCGTGGCATTAAAAGAAAAAAAGAAACTAAGGGAAAAAAAGGCACAGAGTGCTGGAGTAACTCAGCGGGTCAGGCAGCATCTGTGGAGAACATGGATTGGTGACGTTTCACAGAGTGCTGGAGTAACTCAGCGAGTCAGGCAGCATCTGTGGAGAACATGGATGGGTGACATGTCGGGTCAGGATCTGATATATCACCTATCCACATTCTCCAGAGATGCTGCCTGACCCGCTGAGTTACTCCAGCACTCGGTCTAAGTTTGTAAGCCAGCATCTGCAGTTCCTCGTTTCTAGTTTAGGCAAACAATCAGTCAAACACATCACTGGAGGTGTTGGTGGTAACCAAATTAGTATAACTAGTGGTGGGTGTACGGAACAAGCTGCCAGAGGAGGTAGTCAAGGCAGGAACTATCCCACGTTTAAGAAACAGTTAAAAGGTACATGGATAGGACAGGTTTGGAGGGATATGGACCAAGCGCAGGCAGGTTGGACTAGTGAAGCTGGGACATGTTGGCCGGTGTGGGCGAGTAGGGCTGAAGGGCTTGTTTCCACACTGTAACATTCTATGACTCCAGAGAAAATAAGCATATTACAAGCCCTCCCAGGGTTTTGAATACATTTATGATCAAGTGATCAAGTGATTGCTCATGGTCTTTCTTCCCCAAAGTAGTGAATTGTAACACTGGAGGGCAAAGGTGAGCGAGGAGAGATTTAAGAGCAACTAGACCAAGTGGGACCCGTTGGGCCCCGTCCCCCAACTACCCGCGGGTCTCAATCCGAAACGTTACCTATTTCCTTCGCTCCATAGATGCCACCTCACCCGCTGAGTTTCTCCAGCATTTTTGTCTACCTCAAATTCCTATGAAATCTTTTCCCCTTCACCTTGAACCTATGTCCTCTGGTCCTCGATTCTCCTACTCTGGGCAAGAGACTCTGTGCATGATCAGCCAACCTCTCAATACCATTCTCCTGCCTTCTCCCCATTACCCTAATTTCTGCTCAAACGGAAATCGATTCAAAGAGTGGTAATTAGGAAAAGAAAAGGAGAAAGAAGTAGGAGAAAGGATGAGGGAAAATTAGGAGATCCAGGCAAGTTTCAAGTCGAGTTTATTGCCAAATGCAAGAGTACAGTGGATACAGATACATGGAAATGTCACTTCCAGTGGCACCAGGCATATAGACACACACACACAAAAAGCAAATCCTACATAAAGTACATAAAACATTCAAAAGGATAAGTGCAAAAAACAAGACGTTAATGCAAAAACAATTAGAAAGAGAAAATACACCATAGAATTGCAAGAGGGGGGGAATGGTGTTGAGGGAAAGAGAGGGGGGAAGAGAGAGGGATGGAGAGAGAAACGGTGGCGCAGCGGTAGAGTTGCTGCCTTACAGCGAATGCAATGCCGGAGATCTAGGTTCGATCCTGACTACGGATGCTGTCTGCACGGAGTTTGTATGTTCTCCCCGTGACCTGCGTGGGTTTTCTCCGTGATCTTCAGTTTCCTCACTCACTCCAAAGACGTACAGGTATGTAGGTTAATCGGCTTGCTAAATGTAAAAATTGTCCCCAGTGGGTGTAGGGTAGTGTTAGTGTGTGGGGATCGCTGATCGGCGCGGACCCCGGAAAGGGGCCTGTTTCCGCACTGTATCTCTAAACTAAAAACTAAAGAAAAACACAGAACTGTCCATTGGTGTAAGGAAGGCAAATTCAATGCTAGCATTACATCAAGAGGACTGTATATACAAAAACAGAGATGTAATACTGAGGCTCTGTAATGTTTTAAAAAGGTGGGAACTGAATTTAAATTATTTTCTTCCTGTATACAAAACTCCCTTGATGGGGTGGGAGATTACAACCTTCACGTGGTCCGCCCTGTTTTGACGAATGCGATCAACCTGGCGTGCACAATCAAATAAGATCAAATAGAACAAGTTGTCCTACAACTTTAGGCTGTGCACGCCATACGCAAGAAGAACTCCCTTGATAATCTAAGTGTAATTTAGTTTAGAGATACAGCATAGAAACAGGTCCTTCAACTCGCCGAGTTCACACTGACCACTGATCACCCGTTCACACTAGTTCTATGATATCCCACTTTCTCATCCACTCCCTACACACTGGGAACACGTGTTCAGAGAACAATTACCCTACAAACCCGCACGTCTTTGGGATGTGCGAGGCCATCCTACCACAACTAGAGATCAGTTCTGAACTACTATCTGCCTCATTGGTGACCCACGGACTATCCTTGGTCAGACTTTACTGGCTTTACCTTGCACTGAACGTTATTCCCTTATTAGGTATCTGTACACTGTGAACGGCTCGATTGTAATCATGTATTGTCTTTCCGCTGACTGGCTAGCATGCAACAAAAGCCTTTCACTCGCTACACTTGACAATAAACTAAATTGAACTGAACCTGGAGGAAGCCTGCACGTGCAAACTCCACACCGACAGCACCCAAGATCGGCAAGGCTGCAGGTCTACCAGCTGCGCCATTTGATGCAGTTGGCAAAAAAAAGACTATTGGCACTCTCAGCCCTGACACATGGGAGGGTGCAGAACAGAGGAAAAGAGAAAGACACCCTTGAACATTTGCATAATTTATTCGCCACAAGCAAGCTGCTGATGACAAGGTCACATCTTTCCCTGTGCGCAGCGAGGTCGAGGGCGAGTACTGGCTTTTCAAAATGAAAGCCTAAACATTTCAATAAATGATTTCAAAACCACAGCAGCTGCCAGCTAGAGAGATTAAATGAGGGATTGAGCTGCATTGGAGAAGCATCAGACCTGACCTAATTCCCTGCTCATTTGCACTGGTAATCAATAATTGCCTTGAGCACGGAATGATTGTTTCAAAATGATTGATTTTTCACTCCCAGTGACCAAAATCACTAACATGTTCCACAAGTTTAAGAAGGAACTGCAGATGCTGGACAATCGAAGGTAGACAAAAATGCCGGCGAAACTCAGCAGGTGAGGCAGCATCTATGGAGTGAAGGAAATAGGCGACGTTTCGGGTCGAAACCCTTCTACAGACTGATGTGAGGGTGGGGGGGGGGACCCTACTCCTGCACCTATTGTCTATTATCAGCACCCGTAATCGGGATCGAACCCGGATCTCTGGCACTGTAAGGCAGCAGCTCTACAGCTCCGCCACCAAGCCGCACTTTGCTTCTGTAACCCTGAATTCAATAAACCTTAACTGTCCGCTAAAAACACAGTTTTGAAACTTTCAGTTTGCATTGAGCTTCGGCAGTTTCTGTTTTAGTTAAGTTCAGTTTATTGTCAGGTGTACCGAGGTACAGTGAAAAGCTGTGGAAGTGAGTTCCAGATTTACAATTTGTGTGAAGTAGAATTTCAAGCAATCATGATAGCACCAGAACAATTCAAGATGATCAAATTATTGTTGCCCATTGTTGGTGTTCATCATTTATTTACATAATTTGGATGAGAATGTATAAGGCATGGTTAGTATTTTGCGATATCGCAAACAGTTAAATAGTTGTCAAAAATTACGGCGGGATCTTGATCAGCTCGATAAGGGAGCTGAGGAATTGCAAATAGTGTTCAATTCCGATAAGTATAAGGTTTGACAGACTGAATAAGACTATCGCTGGCAATATGTTATATATTTTTCTATAGGTCTCTTGCTCACAGGTGTTCGAAAATGAAATGAAAACAAAATCATGCAAGAGAGACACGGTGGCGCAGCGGTAGAGTTGCTGCCTTACAGCGCCAGAGACCCGGGTTGGAACCCGACCACGGGTGCTGTCTGAACGGAGTTTGTACCTTCTCCCCGTGACCTGCGTGGGTTTTCTCCGGGTGCACCGGTTTCCTCCCACACTCCAAAGACTTCTAGGTTTGTAGGTTAATTGTCTTCAGTAAAAATTTAAAATTGTCCCTAGTGTATAGGATGGTGTTAGACAATAGGCAATAGGTGCAGGAGTAGGCCATTCGGCCCTTCGAGCCAGCACCGCCATTCAATGTGATCATGGCTGATCATCCACAATCAGTACCCCGTTCCTGCCTTCTCCCCATATCCCCTGACTCTGCCATTTTTAAGAGCCCTATCTAGCTCTCTCTTGAAAGTATCCAGAGAACTGGCTTCCACCGCCCTCCGAGGCAGAGAATTCCACATACTCACCACTCTCTGTGAGAAAAATTGTTTCCTCATCTCCGTTCTCAATGGCTTACCCCTTATTCTTAAACTGTGGCCCCTGGTTCTGGACTCCCCCAACATCGGGAACACGTTTCCTGCCTCTAGCATGTCCAAACCCTAAATAATCTTATATGTTTCAATGAGATTCCCTCTCTTCCTTCTAAACTCCAGTGTACAAGCCCAGCTGCTCTATTCTCTCAGCATATCACAGTTGACAGAAGTTAGGACCCTTCTTCAGACCGATTGTGGGGGAGGGGGTTTGGGGGTCTGAAGAAAGACCCCGACCAGAAACGTCACACATCCGTGCTCTCCGGAGATGCTGCCTGATCCGTCGAGTTACTTCCTTTTGCGTAAACCAGTGTCTACAGTTGCTTGTCTCTACAATTGCGAGCTCTAACCTGTGAAAGCACAGCTTTTTCAGATCTTCCATGTAAAGTGCTGAGATTTCATTCAGAGGGTCCTGCCGCAAGGGGCTGACGTCACACAAGTTCCCGTTCCAGGACTCCTGCCAAGGCTCCAGGTTTTCCTCAATACACTGCAGGATTCTCTTATCATGAGGAGCACCAAGCTGTGCGCCATTTTCCCAATACACCTGTGAAACAGAAGCATAAATAACTCGCCACCCAAAATCAGAACGTTGGAAGAATGCTATTAGAACTTAGAACAGTACAGCAGGGCAACAGGCCCTTCGGCCCACAATGTCCATGCTGAACCCAATGGCAAGTTAAACTAATCTCCTCTGCCTGCACGTGATTCAAATCCCTCCATTATCTGCATATTTGTGTGCACTAATACAGCTTTTTTTATTTACTGAACTGTTTTGTTTATTATGTTATTTATTGAGACCTGCTATGTTGCTGCAAGTGTGAATTGTATAGTTTCATTTTGGTACAAATGACAATTAATCACTCTTGACTATCTGAAAGCCCCTTTACTGCCCATATTGTATCTGTCTTCACCATCCCCCTCAGGCAGTGCGTTCCAGACGTCCACCAACCTCTGTATTCAAAAACATCATGCATATTTCCTTTATATTTTGCCCCTCTCACCTTAAAGCTATGTCCTCTTATAGACAACAGGTGCCGGAGTAGACCATTCGGCCCTTCGAGCCAGCACCGCCATTCAATGTGATCATGGCTGATCATCCACAATCAGTACCCCGTTCCTGCCTTCTCCCCATATCCCCTGACTCCGCTATCCTTAAGAGCCCTATCTAGCTCTCTCTTGAAAGTATCCAGAGAACTGGCCTCCACCGCCCTCTGAGGCAGAGAATTCCACAGACTCACAACTCTCTGTCTGAAAAAGTGTTTCCTCGTCTCCGTTCTAAATGGCTTACCCCTTATTCTTAAACTGTGGCCCCTGGTTCTGGACTCCCCCAACATCGGAAACATGTATCCTGCCTTTAGCATGTCCAAACCCTTAATAATCTTATACATTTCAATAAGATACCCTCTCATCCTTCTAAATTCCAGAGTATACAAGCCCAGCCGCTCCATTCTCTCAGCATATGACAGTCCTGCCATCCCGGGAATTAACCTTGTGAACCTACGCTGAACTCCCTCAATAGCAAGAATGTCCTTTCTCAAATTAGGGGACCAAAACTGCACACAACACTCCAGGTGTGGAGTATTGTTAGGATAATTAAAGTAACACTCATCGATAACTATTTGTGGAAGGGTTAGAGTTTGAGTTTCGTTTATTGTCGCGTGTACAGAGGTAGAGTGAAAAGTTTTTGTTGCGTGCAAAAGACTATACAGTTTAGAGATACAGCGCTGAATCAGGCCCTTCGGCCCACTGGGTCCGCGGCGACCAGCGATCCCCGCACATTAACACTATCCTATACACACTAGGGAAAAATTTTTACATTTACCAAGACAATTAACCTACAAACCTGCACGTCTTTGGAGTATGGGAGGAAACCGGAGATCCCGGAGAAAACCCACGCAGGTCACGGGGAGAACGTACAAACTCTGTACAGACAGCACCCGTAGTGAGATTGAACCTGGGTCTCTGGTGCTGTAAGGCAGCAACTCTGCCAATGATGCTGAATACAGATGCTGTTCTTCATATCTGTGTGTGACCTCGCTCTGGCAATGGAGGAAGCCAAGGGCAGAAAGGTTTGGAGGGATGTGGGCCAAATGCGACTAGCTTAGATGGGGCACTTTGGTCAAATTTGGGTTTGAAGGGTGTGTTTCTGTGCCACTCATGAGTCAAGAGTGTTTTATTGTCATGTGCCCCAGATAGAACAATGACATTCTTACTTGCTACAGACAGCACCCGTAGTCGGGATGGAACCCGGGTCTCCGGCGCTGCATTCGCTGTAAGGCAGCAACTCTACCGCTGCGCCACCGTGACCGCCCTAAATATTTGATCAGTCTGAAGAAGGGTCTTGACCCGAAGCGTCACCCATTCCTACTGTACCTTGGTACACGTGACAATAACAAACCAACACCAAAGGTGTTCAAAGGTAAGCTGCAGGACCAAATCATAAGGTGTTTGTAAATCAACCAGCCACCACACAGTGTACCTTATATCCATTGTCTTCCTTGGGATTATGTGATGCAGTAATCATCACACCAGCTGCAACATGAAGCTGTCGAACAGCATAGGGCTGGAAGGGAAAAACAGTGCAGTTAACAATCAATAAATAATTTGCTGATTTACCCTGTCTAAGGATAGGAAAGAACTGCAGATGCAGTTTGAAAAAGGGTCCCGACCCGAAACGTCACCCATTCCTTCTCTCCAGAGATACTGCCTGTCCCGCTGAGTTACCCCAGTTTTTTGTATCTACCCTATGCCTAAACCTACCTGACCTCCTGGTTGCTTAACACTAACTTCACCTCCCATTCCCACACTGACCTTTCTGTCATGGGCCTCCTCCATTGTCAGAGTGAGAGCCAGTGCAAATGGGAGGAACAGCACCTCACATTTCGCTTGGGCAGCTTACACCCCAATGGTATGAATATTGACCTCTAACTTTAAGTAGCCCTTGCTTTCCTTCGGCATCCCTCCCCCTTCCCAGTTCTCCTACCAGTCTCACTGTCTCCGTCTATATTTTATCTCTGTTTGCTTTGTTGTCACCTTCTCCCAGCTAACAATGATCTATTCTACATTTTCCTTGATCTACACTTTCCTTGATCTCCATTCCCTTTGTACTGTTTTCACACCGTACACTTCCTTCTCTATGTATCTCCCTCTCCCCTGACATCAGTCTGAAGAAGGGTCTCGACCCGAAACATCACCCATTCCTTCTCTCCAGAGATGCAGCCTGTCCCGCTGAGTTACTCCAGTTTTGTGTCATAGACAACTTGCCAATTTACCAATTTACCAAATGAATTCTCAATATCTTATTTTTAATCTGCAGATTCTGGAGATCAGAAATAAAAAAATAACATGCTGGAAACATTTAGCCAGGTTACTACTTATAAAGAGAAGCAGTTACCGTTCCAGGTAGAGGAGGAGCCTTTGTCAGATTTGAGAATCTTGAACAAAATGACCTGCTGGAGGAACTCAGCATGTCAGTCAGCATCTGTGGAGGGAATGGACAGAACACGTTTTGTGTCGGGACCCTTCTAAATTCCGACCTATCGTCAGGACCAGTCTGAAGAAGGGCTCCGATCCAAAAAGCGGTCTGCTCATTCCCTCCACAGATGCAGCCTGACGCGCTGAGCTCCTCCAGCATGTTTGTGCTCTATGTGCGTTTCACACAGGATTTCTAAAGTTGAATTAATCTATGTACAATCACAGAACAGTACAGCACAAAAACAGGCCATTCGGCCCACAATGTCCGTGCAGAACATGATGCCAATATCATGACATATCTACCTGTACATAATCCACATCCATGTGCCTAAATTACTCCAGCATTTTGTGTCTATCTTCGGTATAAACCAGCATCTGCAGTTCCTTCCTACACACAGTCTGTCCGCTGACTAGTTCCCGCGCAACAAAAGCTTTTCACTGTACCTCGGTACACGTGACAATAAACTAAAGTGAACTCAACTGATCCAACGGGACTCCTCCCCTTTCGGCTTTCCCTCCGTAACTCCCTGGTCAATTTGTCCCTTCCCACCCAAACCAGCCCCTGCCCTGGTACTTTCCCCTGCAACCGCAGGAAATGCTACACGTCTCACGTTACCTCCCCCCTTGACTCCATCCAAGGACCTAAGCAGTCTTTCCAGGTGCGGCAGAGGTTCACCTGCACCTCCTCCAACCTCAGCTATTGCATCCGCTGCTCTAGGTGTCAGCTGCTCTACATCGGTGAGACCAAGCGTAGGCTTGGCGATCGCTTCGCCCAACACCTCCGATCGGTTCGCAATAACCAACCTGATCTCCCGGTGGCTCAGCACTTCAAATCCCCCTCCCATTCCGAATCCGACCTTTCTGTCCTGGGCCTCCTCCATGGCCAGAGTGAGGACCACCTCATATCTCGCTTGGGTAGTTTACACCCAGCCGTATGAAAATTGACTTCTCCAATTTCAGGTAGTCCCTCTTTCCCCTTCCCTTCCCAGCTCTCCCACAGCCCATTGTCTCCGCCTCTTCCTTTCTTCTTCCCACCCCCCGCCCCACCCCCACATCAGTCTGAAGAAGGGTCTCGACCCGAAACGTCGCCTATGTCCTTCGCTCCATAGATGCTGCCTCACCCGCTGAGTTTCTCCAGCATTTTTGTCTACCTTCAACTGACCCAAAAGTCTGTTAAATGCCACCATTGCATCTGCCTCCACCACCAGCCACAGCAGCACGTTCCAGGCCCACCACCCTGTGTGTCTAAAATAAAGTGCCCTTCACATCCCCTTTAAGCTCTGCCCTTCTTACCGTAAAGCTCAGTTGTACAGAGCCCTAGTGAGACCACACCTGGAGTATTGTGTGCAGTTTTGGTCCCCTAATTTGAGGAAGGACATTCTTGCTGTAGAAGGAGTGCAGCGTAGGCTTACACGGTTAATTCCCGGGATGGCGGGACTGTCATTTGCTGAGAGAATGGAGCAGCTGGGCTTGTACACTCGTGTTTAGAAGGATGAGACGGGATCTCATTGAAACATATAAGATTGTTAAGGGCTTGGACACGCTAGAGGCAGGAAACATGTTCCCGATGTTGGGGGAGTCCAGAACCAGGGGCCACAGTTTAAGAATAAGGAGTAAGCCATTTAGAACGGAGATGAGGAAACACTTTTTCTCACAGAGAGTGGTGAGTCTGTGGAAGTCTCTGCCTCAGAGGGCGGTGGAGGCCGGTTCTCTGGATGCTTTCAAGAGAGAGCTCGATAGGGCTCTTAAAAATAGCGGAGTCAGGGGATATGGGAGAAGGCAGGAACGAGGTACTGATTGGGGATGAACAGCCATGATCACATTGAATGGCGGTGCTGGCTCAAAGGGCCGAATGGCCTACTCCTGCACCTATTGTCTATTGTCTATGCCCACTGGTATTTATTTTTCAATCCTGGGCAAAAGGTTACGATTGTCTACCCCATCTATGCTGCCAATAATTTTATATACCTCTATCAGGTCTCCCTGCAACCTCTGGTGTTTGAGAAACCATCCAAGTCTGTCCAACACCCCGAAATCCAGATATCATTCTGGCAATCCTGAAAAAATTCAGCCTCTATTTTGTTTCTAGCAAGTCATAAAGTCATGAGGGATAGGAGTAGAATTAGGCCATTCGGCCCATCATGTCTGCCCCGCTATTCAATCATGGCTGATCTATCTCTCCCTCCTAACCCCATTCTCCTGCCTTCTCCCCATAACCCCTGACACCCATACTAATCAAGAATCTATCTATCTCTGCCTTAAAAATATCCACTGACTTGGCCTCCACAGACTTCTGTGGCAAAGAATTCCACAGATTCACCACCCTCTGACTAAAGAGATTTCTCCTCATCTCTTTCCTAAAGGAACATCCTTTAATTCTGAGGCTATGACCTCTAGTCCTAGACTCTCCCACTAGTGGAAACATCCTCCCCATATCCGCTCTATCCAGGCCTTTCACTATTCTGTATGTTTCAAAGAGGTCCCCCCTCATTCATCTAAACTTCAGTGCGTACAGGCCAGTGTCGACAAACGTTCATCATAGGTTAACCCACTCATTCCTGGGATATTATTGTAAACCTCCTCTGGACCTTCTCCAGAGCCTGCAAAACCTTCCTCAGATATGCCCACAATTGCTCACAATATTCCAAATGTGGCCCTACCAGCGCCTTATAGAGCCTCAGCATTACATCCCTGCTTTTGTATACAAGTCCTCATGAAATAAATGCTAGCATTGAGTTTGCTTTCTTTGGGTGCCCTCGATCACTGCTTAGCCTATCAATATTTCCTTGAATGTCATCCATCTTCCTCAGTCTACAGTAGAACCCAGCTTTATACCATTATCAAACTTGGATATATTATACTTGGTCCCTTCATCCAGATCATTGATACAGATTGTAGGCAGCTGGGACTCTGGTAGTAATCCTAGTCACAGCACTTATGTAACTTACTAGTCACAGCCTTGCAACCTGAAGGCCACACCTTTATTACTCTTCCGTTTGCTCTTTGTTAACTAATTCTCATCCCTACGCCAGTTTGCTTTAACCCAATCCTTTAATACCCCCTTGTGCGGGACCTTACAGGCTCCCTGGAAGGCCAAATACACTTCATTAGTTTCACTCGTCTATTCCGCGAGGTTCAGCCCACAAAAGAAATAAGAAAAGCGAATGGCATGTTGGCCTTTATAACAAGAGGAGTTGAGTAAAGGAGCAAAGAGGTCCTTCTGCAGTTGTACAGGGCCCTAGTGAGACCACACCTGGAGTATTGTGTGCAGTTTTTGGTCTCCAAATTTGAAGAAGGACATTCTTGCTATTGAGGGAGTGCAGCGCAGGTTTACAAGGTTAATTCCCAGGATGGCGGGACTGTCATATGCTGAGAGAATGGAGCGGCTGTGCTTGTACACTCTGGAGTTTAGAAGGATGAGAGGATATCTTATTGAGACATATAAGATTATTAAGGGTTTGGACACGCTAGAGGCAGGAAACATGTTCCCGATGTTGGGGGAGTCCAAAACCAGGGGCCACAGTTTAAGAATAAGGGGGTAAGCCATTTAGAATGGTGACGAGGAAACACTTTTTTCATACAGAGAGTTGTGAGTCTGTGGAATTCTCTGCCTCAGAGGGCGGTGGAGGTCGGTTCTCTGGATACTTTCAGATAGAGAGAGTTAGATAGGGCTCTTAAAGATAGTGGAGTCAGGGGATATGTGGAGAAGGCAGGAACGGGGTACTGATTGGGGATGATCAGCCATGATCACATTGAATGGCGGTGCTGGCTCGAAGGGCCAAATGGCCTACTCCTGCACCTATTGTCTATTGTCTAATTATGAGAAGGATTCCTCCTCATCTTGAAAAATGAGAAGGACTGCGCCCAGTCTTTGTGTGGAGCACGTGTGGAATTAATTATCAGTCATTCAGTGCGCAGACAAGACCATACTGGGGAAGCCTGAAGCTGATCTGTAAGATAAGATAAGATAAGATAAGATAAGACTTTATTAATCCCCTTATTCAGGGGAAATTCAGATGTCCTTGCAGCACACTAATAAAAATACAACATAGTGTTTCAAAAAGAAGTTCAACACAAAAACATCCCCCCACAATGGTTCCCACTGTGGGGGAAGGCACAAAGTCCAGTCCCCATCCTCTTGTCCACCCAGAGTCGGGCCCACTGAAGCCTTCACAGTCCCGCCACGGCGCCCGATATTCTCTCCCAGGCTCCGAGATGTAACGTTCAGCGTCGCAGCTGGCCGCTCCACAGAACCGCGGCTCCACGATGTTCCCATCGGCGGTCCCAGCATACTGGAGTCCCAGCGCGGCGACCCAGGAAAGGCATCGCCCACTCCACGACAGCGCTCCAGCGCTGCACCGCCGCCAAAGCCGATGTTCTGCGCCGCCGCGAAACCCGGTGTTCTGGCCAGGTCCCCTCAGGGAAACGTCTGCGCCGCCGCCAAAGCCGGTGTTCTGGCCAGGTCCCCCAGGGAAACACCGCTCCAGGACCCGCTGGTAGCCCGCAAGGACAGGTCGAAGGCGCTGCTCGGAGGAAGGCAACCCCTCCGACCAGGTAGGGACTCGAAAAACAGTTTCCCCCTTCCCCCCCCACCACCCCCCACACATAAAAAGATTAGGCCCCTAACTACACACTAAACGTACTAAAAATAATAAAAAAAGAAGGGAAAAAGACGGACAGCTGCAGGACAGGCAGCCGTTCAGGACAGCGCCTCCTCCGGGATCTGTGTGTGGATATTGCTAATGGCTGTTCTCCAGCACGGAAATAGGCTCCTCGTCCCAACTTGCCTCACCTGGGCTAAATCCCTTCAAACCTTTGCTATCCGTGACCTGCCCAAGTGTATTTTAAGCTCGTAACCATGTACCTCTCAAGCATCTTTTAATTATCATAATTGTAGACAATAGACAATAGGTGCAGGAGCTGCGAACTGGCCGATTCAGCCCTGAGAAGGCGTCTGATAAAGTCCGGATTACAAAACATAGGGTGTGGATTGTACCACACCTCTCAAAGCGGGGGTGCCACCTCCCCCACCCCAGGATTTCCGCCCATGAGTGGAGAAAAGGGATGGGTGACGTTTCGGGTCAGGAGATTTGGGTCTGAAGAAGGTTCCCAATCCGAAACGTCACCCATCCACATTTTGCAGAGATGCTGCCTGACCCGCTGAGTTACTCCAGCACTTTGTGTCTATCCAGGCTTAAATGTTTTTTTTCCCACAATCTCCATCTTAAATTTTGAAGAATTGCTATTTTCCAAAACAAGATCAGGGAATATCAGGCGCAGATAAACTCACAAACCATTCTTACCACAAATGGAGTTGGCACATACGTAGAAAACAAATACACGGGTATTTCCTTGCCAAGGAATACTGCAGCCGTCAATTGGGCAAGCCTGCAATAAATGATAACAAAAAATTATTCAGTAACAGTACATTTATATTAGAATAAAGAGAGCTTTGAGGATCGGTGAATTAATTGATATCTTTTATTAAAAGTATGGGCGGCACGGTGGTGCAGTGATAGAGTTGCTGCCTTACAGCGCCAGAGACCCGGGTTCGATCCTGACTACGGGTGCTGCCTGTGTGGAGTTTGTTCGTTCCCCACCACCTGCGTGGGTTTTCTCTGGGATCTCCGGTTTCCTCCCACACTCCAAAGACACCCCAAAGGTTAATTGGCTGAAAGTTATCCGTTGTGTGTGATGGGTAGTGTTAGTGTGCGGGGATCGCTGGTCGGCATGGACGAGGTGGGCCGAGGGGCCTGTTTCCACACTGTATCTCCAAAGTAAACTAAACTAGATAAACTAAGACATTTACATTATTAGGCACATTCATAAATTAACCATATTTGCAGAACAGATTAAGGAAATTTGAATTCACAAGGAGAGGTAATTATCTGCTGTGGAATGCACCGTTTCCATGTCACGCGAGGGATAATCACAGGAAGAGAACAAGGACATGCTGAGACGTGTTTACAAACTCCCACATCTCTGCACACTCATCACTTCTGTGCTTGCCCTTCCACATTGTGTGACCACTCCTATTTAAATTTAAATTATATTTTATATTAATTCTACGCGAATCATCCCATAATCCAGTTATGATTTCATCGTGCATCCTCTAAACTCAAGTTCATCTCTTTTATATCCTCCATCTGTATTTCTATCTCATATTTCTGTCTAAAGAAGGGTCCCGACCTGAAACGTCACCCATCCCTTCTCTCCAGAGATGCTGCCTGTCCCGCTGAGTTACTCCAGCATTTTGTGTTTAAGAAAGAACTGCAGATGCTGGAAAAATCCAAGGTAGACAAAAATGCTGGAGAAACTCAGTGGGTGAGGCAACATCTATGGAGTGAAGGAATAGGTGACGTTTCGGGTCAAGACCCTTCTTCAGACATCTCGACCTGAAATGTCACCTATTCCTTCGCTCCATAAATGCTGCCTCACCCGCTGAGTTTCTCCAGCATTTTTGTCTACCAGCATTTTGTGTCTATTTTTTATCTCATACAAGACCCTCCTTAAAAGTTACTTCTAGCCAGCATGTTTTTTAATGATAGTTTCAAATGGTAGGATGCACTGGCACCCGGACTTTCAAATTTCTAAAATTTACAAAAAGATTACTAAAGTTTAAAAAATAAAATGTATTAATTAAATAAGGCAGTCAGACCCTTAAACAGTTTATTGGATGATAATTCGCCAAATGCACCAACTGCAAGTAACGAGATGCACAGCGGCATCTTATTAGAGTCACAGAGTGATACAGCATGGAAACAGGCCCTTCAGCCCAACTTTCCCATGCTGACCAACATGTCCCAGCTACACTAGTCCCACCTGCCTGCTTTTGGCCCATATCCCTCCAAACCTGTCCTATCACTGTACCTGTCTAAATGTTTCTTGAACATTGCAATAGTACCTGCCTCATTTCCCTACCCCAGCAGCTTGTTCCATACACACACCACCCTTTGTTTTTAGAACGTTATCAGGTTCACATTCAATCTTCCCCCTCCTCACTTTAAACCTACGTCCTCTGGTTGTTGATTCCGCTACTCTGGGCAAAAGACTGTACGTTTACCCAATCTATTCCTCTCATGATTTTGTACACCTCTATCAGATCACCCCTCATCCTCCTGCGCTCCAAGAGAGCTAGATAGGGCTCTTAAAGATAGCGGAGTCAGGGGATATGGGGAGAAGGCAGGAACGGGGTACTGATTGGGGATGATCAGCCATGATCACATTGAATGGCGGTGCTGGCTCGAAGGGCTGAATGTCCTACTCCTGCACATATTGTCTATTGAATAAAGCCTTAGCCCGCGCAACCTCTCCCTGTAGCTCAGTCCTTCGAGAATTGGCATCATCCTGGTAAATCTTCTCTTTGTCTACTAAAAGAAAACGCTGCTTGTAACTATTACTCCCAATCACTCTTTCATGAAAGACATGTATGTCATGGCATAATAATATCCAGGTTGCACCCAAAATGGTACACCAGTTCCCACACAAGTTCATGCTGTGCACCTTTATGGGCCTGGCCCACTTACACGACCTTTACAGGCGACTGCCAGCACCTGTGATAGGTCGCCGAAATTTTCAACATGTTAAAAATTCAGCGGCGACCAGAAAGACGTTACGACTCTTTGGAGACCTCTCATGACCACAGGAGACCTCTCACGGCCATAGGAGACCTCTCACGAACGTACAGGCGACCCCAGGCGACATGTCGCGGGTGACCTCTCACGACCATAGGAGACCTCTCACGACCTATCACGGGTGCCGGCAGTCGCCTGTAACGGTCGCGTAAGTGGGACAGGCCCTGAAGGCTTCAGGCAGTCCTTGTACAATTTTCCCTCAAACATTTAAATCAAAGCAGCTGGGTGGTCCAGTAGTTTCACATTGGTCATATATTCATATGGGGAAAAAAGCACAAATTATTCCAGAGATCATAGAAACATAGAAAATAGGTGCAGGAAGAGGTCATTCGGCCCTTCGAGCCTGCACCGCCATTCATTGTGATCATGGCTGATTGTCCCCTATCAATAACCCGTGCCTGCCTGCTCCCCATATCCCTTGACTCCACTAGCCCCATGAGCCCTATCTAACTCTCTCTTAAATCCATCCAGTGACTTGGCCTCCACTGCCCTCTGTGGCAGGGAATTCCATAAATTCACAACTCTCTGGGTGAAAACGTTTTTTCTCACCTCAGTCTTAAATGACCTCCCCTTTATTCTAAGACTGTGGCCCCGGGTTCTGGACTCGCCATCCCAGGGATCAATCTCGTGAACCTACGCTGCACTGCCTCAATCACAAGGATGTCTTTCCTCAAATTAGGAGACCAAAACTGTACACAATACTCCAGATGTGGTCTCACCAGATACAACTGCAGAAGAACCTCTTTACTCCTATACTGAAATCCTCTTGTTATGAAGGCCAACATTCCATTAGCTTTCTTCACTGCCTGCTGTACCTGTAAGCCAACTTTCAGTGACCGGTGTACAAGGACGCCCAGGTCTCGCTGCACCTCCCCCTTACCTAACCTAACCCCATTGAGATAATAATCTGCCCCCTTGTTTTTGCCGCCAAAGTGGATAACCTCACATTTATCTATATTATACTGCATCTGCCACGCATCTGCCCACTCACTCAACCTGTCCAGGTCACCCTGCAACCTCCTAACATCCTCTTCACAGTTCACACTGCCACACAGCTTTGTGTCATCCACAAACTTGCTAGTGTTGTTCCTAATTCCCTCTTCCAAATCATTAATATATATGGTAAACAGTTGCGGCCCCAACACTGAGCCTTGCGGCACTCCACTCGCCACTGCCTGCCATTCTGAAAAGGACCCGTTCACTCCTACTCTTTGCTTCCGGTCTGCCAACCAATTTTCTATCCATGTCAACACCCTACCCCCAATACCATGTGCTCTAATTTTAGTCACCAGTCTCCCGTGCGGGACCTTATCAAAGGCTTTCTGAAAGTCTAGATACACTACATCCACTGGCTCCCCTTCATCCATTTTACTTGTCACATCCTCAAGAAATTTTAGAACATCAGGTGGCAACTAATGAATGATTTATATATCAAAGTAAACATGGCCTTCTTTTAGGAGTGTAGAACTACTGTCTAAATATTTCTGAATATTCTCATTTAATTTGAAATTTCTAGAATTCAAAGTGTGTTGGATAGAACTAGTGTTAAAGAAGGAACTGCAGATGCTGGAAAATCGAAGGTACACAAAAATGCTGGAGAAACTCAGCGGGTGCAGCAGCATCTATGGAGCGAAGGAAATAGGTAACGTTTCGGGCCGAAACCCTTCTTCAGACTGATAGGGGGTGGGGAGAAGAAAGGAAAAAAGGAAAAAAGGAAAAGGCGGAGGAGGAGCCCGAGGGCTGGGGGAGGGGAGGAGACAACCAGATGGCTGATGAAGGGGAGGGGACAGCCAGGGCTAGCAGAATTGGGAGAATTCAACGTTCAGGCCACCAGGATGTAGACTGCCCAAGCGGAATATGAGGTGCATTTCCTCCAATTTACGGTGTTGCTCGCTGTGGCCATGGAGGAGACCCAGGACAGAGAGGTCAGATACGGAATGGGAGGGGGAGTTGAAGTACTGAGCCACCGGGAGTTCAGGTTGGTTATTGCGGACCGACCGGAGGTGTTCGGCGAAACGATCGCCAAGCCTCCGCTTGGTCTCACCGATGTAGATCAGCTGGCATCTAGAGCAGCGAATGCAATAGATGAGGTTGGAGGAGATGCAGGTGAACCTCTGTCGCACCTGGAACGACTGCTTGGGTCCTTCAATGGAGTGGAGGGGGGAAGTGAAGGGACAAGTGTTGCATCTCTTGCGGTTGCAAGGGAAAGTACCAGGGGAGGGGGTGGTATGGGAGGGAAGGGAAGAATTGACAAGGGAGTTACGGAGGGAGCGGTCTTTGCGGAAGGCAGACATAGGGGGAGATGGGAAGATGTGGCGAGTGGTGGGGTCACGTTGGAGGTGGCGAAACTGACGGAGGATCACTTGTTGTATGTGACGGCTGGTGGGGTGAAAGGTGAGGACTAGGGGGACTCTGCCTTATCGGTCCGCAATAACCAACCTGAACTCCCGGTGGCTCAGCACTTCAACTCCCCCTCCCATTCCGTATCTGACCTCTCTGTCCTGGGTCTCCTCCATGGCCACAGCGAGCAACACCGTAAATTGGAGGAAATGCACCTCATATTCCGCTTGGGCAGTCTACATCCTGGTGGCCTGAACGTTGAATTCTCCCAATTCTGCTAGCCCTGGCTGTCCCCTCCCCTTCATCAGCCATCTGGTTGTCTCCTCCCCTCCCCCAGCCCTCAGGCTCCTCCTCCGCCTTTTCCTTTTTTCCTTTCTTCTCCCCACCCCCTATCAGTCTGAAGAAGGGTTTCGGCCCGAAACGTTACCTATTTCCTTCGCTCCATAGATGCTGCTGCACCCGCTGAGTTTCTCCAGCATTTTTGTGTACCTTGGATAGAACTAGTGCTGGTCGGTGGCGACTCAGTGGGCTGGACGGCTTGTTTGCATGTTTAGTTTAGTTTTGTTTTAGAGATAGAGTGTGGAAACAGGACTTCGCGATGCCCTCACATTAACACTATCCTACACACACTAGGGACAATTTATAATTACACCAAGCCAATTAACCTGCATACCTGTACATCTTTGGAGTGTGGGAGGAAACCGTAGATCTCGGAGAAAACCCACGCAGGTTATAGGGAGAACGTACAAACTCCGTGCAGACAGCACCCGTAGTCGGATTTGAACCCTGGTCTCTGGTGCTGTAAGCGCTGTAAGGCAGCAACTCTACCGCTGCGCCAACTCTAAACTAAATGACCTTCTTTTAGAAGGCAGACAAAAATGCTGGAGAAACTAAGCGAGTGAGTTTAGAAGGCAATAGATGGAGCAAACTAAGCTTATCTCACTGAATTTCCTGAATTTGGGCTGGAAAACAAGAGTTCACATTTTTGCACTGCTTTTCCATTTTTTTGGTGAAACGAAAAGACATCGCAAGTTCACAAGATATAGTAGAATGTGGCCATTCGGCCAATCGAGCCTACTCCACCAGCAAGTGCCACCACCCGTTAATCGTACCCACCTCATACTGCTACACCTGCTCTTCTCCTGACCTCGGGTATCATATCCAATCACTACACCCCTCTGCTCCAGGTCCGAGAAGCACCTCTCAAGGTATTTCAATAAACCCTGCAAAAGGCAAAAATCAAAATCAATTCACGTTTATTGTCACAGGCACGAGTTATTGTCACAGGTACAGGTACATGTCACAGGTTATGGGGAGAAGGCAGGAGAATGGGGTTAGGAGGGAGAGATAGATCAGCCATGATTGAATGGCGGAGTAGACTCGATGGGCCGAACGGCCTGATTCTACTCCTATCACTTGTGACATACTGTCTGACCCAAGAACCGTAGCATCAGAGGCACATCAAGGCAGACGATGCACAAAATTACATAATTTACACAAAATTGTGAAAGAAAGACTGAAAAGAAGACATTGGTGCAAAAACATAATTAGAAAAAATAAGTCCATAGCAGTGGAAGAGATGGCTGCAATGTTCTGTTATTCAAATTTTTAGGGCATTGGATTCAAATTTTTAGGGCATTGGAACCAGTTCTGGGGGAGGTGGGACCAGTACCATATAACCATATAACCATTACAGCACGGAAACAGGCCATCTCGGCCCTTCAAGTCCGTGCCGAACATTTTTTTATTTTTTATTTTTTATTAAAAAAAAAAAAAAATACTTCCCCCTAGTCCCATCTACCTGCACTCAGACCATAACCCTCCATTCCATTCCCGTCCATATACCCATCCAATCTATTTTTAAAGGATAAAATCGAACCAGCCTCCACCACTTCCACTGGAAGCTCATTCCACACAGCTACCACTCTCTGAGTAAAGAAGTTACCTCTAATGTTACCCCTAAACTTCTGTCCCTTAATTCTCGTCATGTCCCCTTGTTTGAATCTTCCCTACTCTCAATGGAAAAAGCTTATCCACGTCAACTCTGTCTAACCCACTCATAATTTTAAAGACCTCTATCAAGTCCCCTCTTAACCTTCTGCGCTCCAAAGAATAAAGACCTAACTTGTTCAACCTTTCTCTGTAACTTAGTTGCTGAAACCCAGGCAACATTCTAGTAAATCTCCTCTGTACTCTCTCTATTTTGTTGACATCCTTCCTATAATTAGGCGACCAAAATTGTACTCCATACTCCAGAATTGGCCTCACCAATGCCTTGTACAATTTTAACATTACATCCCAACTTCTATATTCAATGCTCTGATTTATAAAGGCCAGCACCCCAAAAGCTTTCTTTACCACCCTATCTACATGAGATTCCACCTTCAGGGAACCATGCACAGTTATTCCTAGATCCCTCTGTTCAGCTGCATTCCTCAATTCTCTACCATTTACCATGTACGTCCTATTTTGATTTGTCCTGCCGAGATGTAGTACCTCACATTTATCAGCATTAAACTCCATCTGCCATCTTCAGCCCACTCTTCCAAATGGCCTAAATCTCTCTGTAGACTTTGAAAATCTACTTCATTATCCACCACACCACCTATCTTAGTATCATCTGCATACTTACTAATCCAATTTTCCACACCATCATCCAGATCATTGATGTACATGACAAACAACAGTGGACCCAACACAGACCCCTGAGGCACCCCACTAGTCACTGGCCTCCAACCTGACAAACAGCCATCCACCATTACTCTCTGGCATCTCCCATTCAGCCACTGTTGAATCCATCTTGCTACTCCACCATTAATACCCAACAATTGAATCTTCTTAACCAACCTTCCATGAGGAACCTTGTCAAAGGCCTTACTGAAGTCCATATAGACAACATCCACTGCTTTACCCTCATCAATTTCCCTAGTAACCTCTTCGAAAAATTCTAGAAGATTAGTCAAACATGACCTTCCAGGCACAAATCCATGTTGACTGTTCCTAATCAGTACAAACAGGACGGTCTGCACCTGGTCTGGAATGGAACCAATGTCCTTGGGGGAGTGTGCTAGTGCTGTCGGGGAGGATTTTAAAGTGGCAGGGGGATGGGTGCAAAAGCAGAGAGGCAGGGGGGTATAAAATGAGGGTAGAAGCAATAGGTAGCAAGGTGAAAAGTAAAAGTGGCAGGCAGACAAAACCAGGGCAAAAATCAAAAAGGGCCACTTTTCAACATAATTGTATAAGGGGTAAGAGTGTTGTAAAGACAAGCCTGAAGGCTTTGTGTCTTAATGCAAGGAGCATTCGTAATAAGGTGGATGACTTGAATGTGCAGATAGTTATTAATGAATATGATATAGTTGGGATCACGGAGACATGGCTCCAGGGTGACCAAGGCTGGGAGCTGAACATTCAGGGATATTCAATATTCAGGAGGGATAGACAGAAAGGAAAAGGAGGCGGGGTAGCGTTGCTGGTTAGAGAGGAGATTAACGCAATAGAAAGGAAGGACATTAGCTTGGAGGATGTGGAATCGATATGGGTAGAGCTGCGAAACACTAAGGTGCAGAAAACGCTAGTGGGAGTGGTGTACCGGCCACCTAACAGTAGTAGTGGAGTTGGGGATGGCATCAAACAGGAAATTAGAAACGCGTGCAACAAAGGTAAAACCATTATAATGGGTGACTTCAATCTACATATAGATTGGGTGAATCAAATTGGCAGGGGTGCTGAGGAAGAGGATTTCTTGGAATGTATGCGGGATAGTTTTCTAAACCAACATGTAGAAGAACCAACGAGAGAGCAGGCTATTCTAGACTGGGTATTGAGTAATGAGGTAGGGTTAGTTAGCAGTCTTGTTGTGCGTGGCCCCTTGGGCAAGAGTGACCATAATATGGTTGAGTTCTTCATTAGGATGGAGAATGACATTGTTAATTCAGAAACAAAGGTCCTGAACTTAAAGAAAGGTGACTTTGAGGGAATGAGACGTGAATTGGCCAAGATAGACTGGCCAATGATTCTTAAAGGGTTGACGGTGGATATGCAATGGAAGGCATTTAAAAACTGCATGGATGAACTACAACAAGTGTTCATCCCAGTTTGGCAAAATAATTAATCAGGCAAGGTAGTGCATCTGTGGATAACAAGGGAAATCAGGGATAGTATCAAAACAAAAGAGGAAGCCTACAAATTAGCCAGAACAAGCAGCCTACCAGAGGACTGGGAGAAATTCAGAGTCCGGCAGAGGAGGACAAAAGGCTTAATTAGGAAAGGGAAAATAGATTATGAAAGAAAACTGGCAGGGAACATAAAAACTGACTGCAAAAGTTTTTATAGATATGTCAAGAGGAAAAGATTAGTTAAAACAAATGTAGGTCCCTTGCAGTCAGAAACAGACGAATTGATCATGGGGAACATGGACATGGCAGACCAATTGAATAACTACTTTGGTTCTGTCTTCACTAAGGAAGACATAAATAATCTGCCGGAATTAGGAAGGGACCGGGCGGGGGTTAAATGAGATGGAGGAACTGAGTGAAATCCAGGTTAGCCGGGAAGTGGTGTTATGTAAATTGAATGGATTAAAGTCCGATAAATCCCCAGGGCCGGATAAGTTGCATCCCAGAGTACTTAAGGAAGTAGCCGCAGAAATAGTGGATGCATTAGTGATAATTTTTCAAAACTCTTTAGATTCTGGAGTAGTTCCTGAGGACTGGAGCGTAGCTAATGTAACCCCACTTTTTAAAAAGGGAGGGAGAGAGAAAACAGGGCATTACAGACCAGTTAGTCTAACATCGGTGGTGGGGGAAATTCTGGAGTCAGTTATTAAAGATGGGATAGCAGCACATATGGAAAGTGGTGAGTTCATTGGACAAAGTCAGCATGGATTTATGAAAGGTAAATCATGTCTGATGAATCTTATAGAATTTTTCGAAGATGTAACTAGTAGAGTGGATAAGGGAGAACCAGTGGATGTGTTATATCTGGACTTTCAGAAGGCTTTCGACAAGGTCCCACATAAGAGATTAGCATACACACTTAAAGCACATGGTATTGGGGGTTCAGTATTGATGTGGATAGAGAACTGGCTGGCAGACAGGAAGCAAAGAGTAGGAGTAAACAGGTCCTTTTCAGAATGGCAGGCAGTGACTAGTGGGGTACCGCAAGGCTCAGTGCTGGGACCCCAGCTATTTACAATATATATTAATGATCTGGATGAGGGAATTGAATGCAACATCTCCAAGTTTGCGGATGACACGAAGCTGGGGGGCAGTGTTAGCTGTGAGGAGGATGATAGGAGGCTGCAAGGTGACTTGGATAGGTTGGGTGAGTGGGCAAAGGCATGGCAGATGCAGTATAATGTGGATAAATGTGAGGTTATCCACTTTGGTGGCAAAAACAGGAAAGTAGACTATTATCTGAATGGTGGCCGATTAGGAAAAGGGGAGATGCAACGAGACCTGGGTGTCATGGTACACCAGTCATTGAAAGTAGGAATGCAGGTGCAGCAGGTAGTGAAGAAAGCAAATGGTATGTTAGCATTCATAGCAAAAGGATTTGAGTATAAGAGCAGGGAGGTTCTACTGCAGTTGTACAGGGTCTTGGTGAGACCACACCTGGAGTATTGCGTACAGTTTTGGTCTCCTAATCTGAGGAAAGACATTCTTGCCATAGAGGGAGTACAGAGAAGGTTCACCAGACTGATTCCTGGGATGGCAGGACTTTCATATGAGGAAAGACTGGATAGACTCGGCTTGTACACGTTGGAATTCAGAAGACTGAGGGGGGATCTTATAGAAACTTACAAAATTCTTAAGGGGTTGGACAGGCTAGATGCAGGAAGATTATTCCCGATGTTGGGGAAGTCCAGAACTAGGGGTCACAGTTTAAGGATAAGATGGAAGACTTTTAGGACCGAGATGAGGAAATCATTTTTTACTCAGAGAGTGGTGAATCTGTGGAATTCTCTGCCACAGAAGGTAGTTGAGGCCAGTTCATTGGCTATATTTAAGAGGGAGTTAGATGTGGCCCTTGTGGCTAAAGGGATCAGGGGGTATGGAGAGAAGGCAGGGATGGGATACTGAATTGGATGATCAGCCATGATCATAGCAAATGGCGGTGCAGGCTCGAAGGGCCGAATGGCCTACTGCTGCACCTATTTTCTATGTTTCTATTTGTGTAGGATTAGGGATGTGAAGGTTAGTTCAAGAACCTTATGGTTGTAAGAAAGTCGCTGTTCCTGAACCTGGTGGTGTGGGGCTTCAGGCTTCTGCATTGATGGGAGCAGTGAGAAGACTGCATGTAAATGCTTTTGATGCAGGGAAGGTCTCTGCCAGTGATAGACCGGGCTGAGTCCACCACCCTTTGCAAACTCTTGTGTTCCTGTGTGATGGAACCGTCGTGATGCAACCAGTCAGGCTACTTTGTACAATATATTTGTCAAAATGTCTTCGAGCATTTGGAGATATACCAAAACTTCAACTGGAGTAAAGGTGAGGGCAAGCCTCTATTAAAATTACAATTAAAAGAAATTTCAACAGGTAACCAGGTGGTTAAAACTAATGGGCGTAGATTTAGAGTGAGGCACAAGATATTTCGAGAGGATCAGAAGAGGCCCGCTATTCACCCAGAGAGTGCAGCACAGTAGGGCAGCTTGTAGAGCTGTGGCCTCACTATGCCAGGCACCCAGGGTCCATTAGACAATCGACAATAGGTGCAGGAGTAGGCCATTCGAGCCAGCACCGCCATTCAATGTGATCATAGCTGATCATTCACAATCAGTACCCTGTTCCTGCCTTTTCCCCATATCCCCTGACTCCGCTATCTTTAAGAGCTCTATCCAACTCTCTCTTGAAAGCATCCAGAGAATTGGCCTCCACTGCATTCTGAGGCAGAGAATTTCAGATTCAAAACTCTCTGTGTGAAAAAGTTTTTCCTCATCTCCATTCTAGAGAGCTAGATAGGGCTCTTAAAGTTAGCGGAGTTAGGGGATATGGGGAGAAGGGGAGAAGGCAGGAACGGGGTACTGAATGGGGATGATCAGCCATGATCACATTGAATGGCGGTGCTGGCTCGAAGGGCCGAATGGCCTACTCCTGCAACTATTGTCTATAAATGGCTTACCCCTTATTCTTAAACTGTGGCCCCTGGTTCTGGACTCCCCCAAATTCGGGAACATGTTTCGTGCGTCTACTGTGTCCAAACCTTAATAATCTTATATGTTTCAATAAGATACCCACTCATCCTTCTAAATTCCATAGTATACAAGCTCAGCCGCTCCATTCTATCAACACAGTCCCGCCATCCAGGGAATTAACCTCGTTAATTCTGACCTCGACTGCTGTCAGTGTGTGGAGTTTGCACGTTTTCCATGTGGCTGCGTGGGTTTCTTCCGGGTGAAAGAAAGATACTCTATTGATAAAATGTTTGAGAAGGAACTGCAGATGCTGGAAAATCGAAGGTAGACATAAATGCTGGAGAAACTCAGCGGGCGAGGCAGCATCTATGGAGCGAAGGAAATAGGCAACGTTTTGGGCCAAAACCCTTCTTCAGACTGATGTGAGGGTAGGGGGGGGGGGGGGGCGGGAAGAAGAAAGGAAGAGGAGGAGCCAGAGGGCTAGAAGGAGAGCTGAGAAGGGGAGGAGACAGTAAGGACTACCTGAAATTAGAGAAGTCAATGTTCATACCGCTGGGGTACAAACTGCCCAAGCAAAATATGAGGTGCCGCTCCTCCAATTTCCGGTGGTCCTCACCATGATATAAGGTATAGGAGCTTGAAATCTCCAAATCTCCAGGTTCAGGAACAGCTACTTCCCCACAGCCGTCAGGCTATTAAACATGACATCGAACAAACTCTGAACTATAACAGCCTATTGGACGATCTGTTTATTTATGTGTATATATATGGTCTATGCTATATGGACACACTGAACTGTTCTGTATTTATGCTTACAATACTCTGTTGTGCTGCAGCAAAGCAAGAATGTCATTGTCCTATCTGGGACACATGACAATAAACTCTCTTGACTCTTGACTTGACTTGAAAGACTAGTGCAACCAAGACAGTTTCTAGTTTGAAGTTTAGTTGGTGCAAGTGACTTAGAAACGTACACAATTCTTATGGGGTTGGACAGGCTAGATGCAGGAAGATTGTTCCCGATGTTGGGGAAGTCCAGGACAAGGGGTCACAGCTTAAGGATAAGGGGGAAATCCTTTAAGACCGAGATGAGGAAAAACGTTTTCACAAAGAGAGTGGTGAATCTCTGGAACTCTCTGCCACAGAGGGTAGTTGAGGCCAGTTCATTGGCTATATTTAAGAGGGAGTTAGATGTGGCCCTTGTGGCTAAGGGGATCAGGGGGTATGGAGAGAAGGCAGGTACGGGATACTGAGTTGGATGATCAGCCATGATCATATTGAATGGCGGTGCAGGCTCGAAGGGCCGAATGGCCTACTCCTGCACCTATTTTCTATGTATCTATGTATCTATGTAGGAGGTGACAGGTGGAAATGGTAATGCTGGCATCTTACAGATCGAGTAGTGGGTACACATCAGTGCAAGGCGAGAACAGGATTATGCACATCTCCGACATTGTTCCCAGCCACTGGTCAAAGAGTTAACCAATTGTTCATGTGTAGAAAGCAACGAAGGAAGTTTACACCAAAGATAGACACAAAAAACTGGAGTAACTCAGCGGGTCAGGCAGCATCTTCTCTGGAGAGACGGAATGGGTGACGTTTTCGGGTCGAGATCCTTCTTCAGACCGAGTCATTGGAGAGGGAAACGAGAGATATAGAAGTTGCATGGAACAATGCCAAATGCAAATTAGAGGAACAGCCACTCATATTTCGCTTGGGCAGCGTACAACCCAGCGGTTTGAATGATGATTACACTAACCTCAAGTAACTCTTTCATTCCCTCTCTCTCCAGCCCTCCCCCACCCTAGTCTCCATACGAGTTTCACCATCGTCCCATTGAGTTTCACTTTCTGTATAACACGTTATCACCTTCCCCACAGCCAACAACAGATCATTGTGGGCTCCACCTTTCCTTGATCATCGTTGCTTTTTGCATATGTTTCATTCATTTGTTCTATGTACATTCTAAACCTCTCGTTTCCCTCTCCCCTGACCTCAATCTGAAAAGGGTCTCGACCCGAAACGTCACCCATTCCTTCTCTCCAGAGATGCTGCCTGACCCGCTGAGTTACTCCAGTCTTTCATTCTTTCAGAACAACTGAGTTACTCCAGTCTTTCAGAACAACAGATGGCCAACCATGTCATCTCTGGGTGCCCGCTCTACCACCCACGAAATGGAGCTCAGGGCCTGGCAGACATTGACGGCAACAGAGACAACAACCTGGCTGCTCAACACTCGGCTTGAGATCTAACTATTCCTTTGGTTTATGTTTCATTCGCAATTAGAAGAGAAGACTCCAGTCTTTTGTGTCTGTAGCCAATTGTTCATACTCTCCCTGGCATTGCACGGATTTACAAAACAAAACCGGTCAAGTGTTTGGACGGGTCACCTGAGTGGACTGTATGATGGTCAAGTCGTTAATGCAGGAGAAGCCTGCACCCATGGAGGATCGCAGCCCCGCCGTGCCAAACGTCATTCTGTAACACAGGCGATCACGCAGTTCCTTCTTCTTCCCATCGTGATGGAGCTTCTCAATCTCAGCTTTTGTCTTGGGATTCTGTAAACAGTGAAATAATCAATACAAGCAATGAAACATATTGTAGCAAAAATCCCTTCCTCTGCTCAATCGATAAACGATATGGTACGATAGAATGTTTAAGAAGGAATTGCAGATGCTGGAAAAGTCGAAGGTAGACAAAAATGCAGGAGACTCAGCGGGTGAGGCAGCATCTATGGAGCGAAGGAATAGGTGACGTTTCGGGTCCAAGACCCTTCTTCAGACCCGAAACGTCACCTATTCCTTCGCTCCCTAGATGCTGCCTCACCCGCTGAGTTTCTCCAGCATTTTTGTCTACCTTCGATTCGATAGAACGTTATTTATCCCAGGAGGGAAACTGGTCTGCCAACAGTCATAAAACACAACAAGATACATGAAATTAAAGTGACGAGTGGAAAGTTGAGGATTGGGGATGTGCAATGGTTGAGGGGGAGGGAATCAGTCTACCCCACGACTGAAGGGGGAGTAGTTGCTTTGTCTGAGCATCAGGGTTAGGTTAGATCAGTAGGGTTAGGATTAGATTAGGGTTTGATTAGTACGGGCACCAGGAGTTATGGGGAGAAGGCAGAAGAATGGAGTTAAGATAACCATATAACCATTACAGCACGGAAACAGGCCATCTCGGCCCTTCAAGTCCCTGCCGAACTCTTTCCCCCCCCCCCTTCTTTCTTCCCCCTAGTCCCATCTACCTGCACTCAGACCATAACCCCCCATTACTTTCCCATCCATATACCCATCCAATCTATTTTTAAAGGATAAAATCGAACCTGCCTCCACCACTTCCACTGGAAGCTCATTCCACACAGCTACCACTCTAAGTGGTGGTGGGTTTCTTAAATGTGTATATTTTAATGCTAGGAGCATTCTAAGAAAGGTGGATGAGCTTAGAGCCTGGATTGACACCTGGAAGTATGCTGTTGTGGCGATCAGTGAAACATGGTTGCAGGAGGGCTGTGATTGGAAACTAAATATTCCAGGATTTCGTTGCTTCAGGGGTGATAGAATTGGAGGGGCAAGAGGTGGGGATGTTGCATTGCTTGTCAAGGAAGACATTACAGCAGTGCTTTGGCAGGATAGATTAGAGGGCTCGTCTAGGGAGGCTATTTGGGTGGAACTGAGAAATGGGAAAGGTGTAGCAACACTTATAGGGGTGTATTATAAACCGCCTAATGGGGAGCGAGAATTGGTCTGAAGAAGGGTTTCGGCCCGAAACGTTGCCTATTTCCTTCGCTCCGTAGATGCTGCTGCACCCGCTGAGTTTCTCCAGCATTTTTGTGTACCTACCACTTATTCTGTTTATTATCTTTTTCTTCTTTCTCCCCTACATTTTGGGTCCGAGTGCTTCCCTTCTCTGCCTCCTGCCTCCCACATTGTCTACTAGCTTTCTCTATTTGAGTCCCTCCCCCCAACCGTTCTAGTTTAAAGTCGACCCAGTAGCCTTTGCTGGAAAGATAGATCTGCCATGATTGAATGGCGGAGTAGACATGATGGGCCGAATGGCATAATTTTGCTCCTATCACATAAGAACATGGGCACCACTATTCTACATCATTAACCAGGGTAGGACAATCTTTGATTACGTTGGCGGCTTTCCCGAGGCAGTGTGAAGTGTAGATGGAGTCGATGGTGGGGAATCTGGTCTATGTGATGGACTGGGCTACATCCACAACAATCTTGGGCAATGTTGTTCTCAAACCAAGCTGTGAGGATGCTTTGTATAGGGCTACAGGAGGCCATTCGGCCCGTCTAGTTTAGTTTCTTTAACGTTTAGTTTACAGATACAGCGCGGAAACAGGCCCATCGGTCCACCGAGTTCTCACCGCCCACACATTAACACTACCCTACACACACTAGCTACAATTTACATTTATACCGAGGATGCAAACCCAAGCCAATTAACCTACAAACCTGTAAGTCTTTGGAGTGTGGGAGGAAACTGAAGATGTGGGAGAAAACCCACGCGGTCACGGGGAGAACGTACAAACTCCGTCCAGACGGCACCCGTAGTCAGGATCGAACCCACATCTCTGGCGCTGCAAGCGCTGTAAGGCGGCAACTCTACCGCTGCGCCACCGTGCCGCCCTTGCTGTCCTGGAGTTCCCCTCAGTTACACTTCACTCCCCTGCTCCTTTCTCCCCACTTAGTTTTGCTTATTATTGTCTTGTGTACAGAGATACTCAGAGGTTTAATTTGGTTCAAGTATTATAAATTCACTAATGCCCTTCAACAAATGCATGGGCAAAGACAGCTGGACAGAAACTAGACAGGAAACAGTACACACCCAGATCAGGAAATGGCTCCGAGATTTACTGCCAACACATAAAATACTTCTGCAAAAAATTGGCCTGTACATGTACAACTAAATTCGTACACAGAAATGAAAGCCAATGAAAATTAGACGGTATGGGCACACCTCAATGCACAGTTCCAGGTAATGTGCTTCCAATAAACATACTGTAGCTGATAATAGCATCAATTCACTCTGCCCTGCTTCTACCAAAGGCACAGACAGAAGCGCTCAGGAATTACGCTCAGAAACACCTACATGGGCTCCAGTAGATCAGTCCATGCTTTAGGTAGCCAGAGATCAGAGCGGCCTTTACAAATGTTTACTTTAATAAAACATGCCACCTCAATGTGCTAGATTTTAAATGTCACACAAGAATAGTGCAGCTGAGCAAACAAGAGAACAAAGCCATAAATTCCTCCTGCAGTAATGGGAGGCCCATCTTAACCTCAATTCTGCTCCTGGGGCCAGCTTACAAAGGGCGGTACAGTGGCAAAGTTTTCTGCCCCACAGCGCCAGAGACCCGGGTTCAATCCTGACCACGGGTGCTGTCTGTACGGAGTTTGTACGTTCTCCCTGTAACCGCTTGGGTTTTCTCCGGTTTCCTCCCACACTCCAAAGACGTACAGTTTTGGAGGTTAATTGGCTATTGCTAATTGTCCCCAGTGTGTGTAGGATAGTGCTAGTGTACCGGGGTCGCGGGTCGACACAAACTCGGTGGGTTGAAGGGCCTGTTTCCGCGCTGTATATCTAAAATAAACCACTAATCATGTGTAAGAAGGAACTGCAGATGCTGGTTTAAACCGAAGACAGACACAAAAAACTGGAGTAACTCAGCGGGACAGACAGCATCTCTGGAGAGAAGGAATGGGTGACCTTTCGAGTTGAGACCCTTCTTCAGAGATGCTGCCCGTTCCGCTGAGTTACTCCAGCTTTGTGTGTCTATCAAAAAAATGAATCACTTCCAGATCTATTTGGCTGGGCAGTGAAGAAAAGCGATTAGTTGGTCCCCTTTTATAGTATGTCAGCGATTTCACAGGATGTTGATAGTTTGCATGCATTTATCAAGATGGCAAAGCCAGCGGGGTTGTTCAGGGACAATTCCAGACCAAGCTCGAGTTCCTGACTAACCACACAGACACCTGTCGATAAGCGAGTTCGGTATTCCGATTGCCCATGCCCAGGTCAAAGGTCACTATGCATAAACAGCAGTGGAGCAGTGAACCTTCATTCCTTCTGTTTTTTCCGGCTTTGATTCTTCTAAAGAAAATATTGCTTTCAAACTATGAAATAGTTGTATTTATTGTTCCATTGATAAAAGCTAAGATTATGTTGTCGTTTTTAATGCTTTATTATGCTTTGGTGATTAAGCGAGATCGTGCTTGTCCGTGGTCGGGCCCGGGTCTGTTGAGTTGCTGTTAACTGTTGCCTTATTAAGACAAGGCTTGCACGTTATAACCGGCCACAAGGAAAGGTTGGGCAGCATCTATCGCTGGCAACAACACATCCCCCCCAATACTCCTCTATGCCAAGACGCCTCAGGAAAGCACCCTCATCTATCATACAAAGCTTGAAAGCACGTAATCCACTAGATGAAAGAATAGCTTCTTCCCTGCTGTTAACAGATGCTTGAAAGGACCTCATAGGCTAAGGATGAAATCCTGATCTTCCAATCTTCCTTGTTACGTCCTCATGAATGGTCTGATTTGCCCGACAGCAGCAAAACGTTTCCCCACTGTTTCTTCGGTAGACACAAAAATGTTGGAGAAACTCAGCGGGTGAGGCAGCATCTATGGAGCCAAGGAATAGGTGACGTTTTGGGTCGAGAAACGTTAAAAATGGCAACACTGATATGACGCCGGCAGTCGCCGAAGAAAATCGGCAAATGGGACAGACCCTGAAGATACAGAGTGCAAAATATAACCTCAGCATTGTAGCGCATCAGTTCCTTGAATTAGATCCTCGTTGGTTCAACCCAAAGACGATCATTCTTTAAGAACTGGTGTGAAATGGATGTACACAATTTTCCCATTGTCTATGCTACATGGATACAGCTAAAGGAACACCAGGTTTGTTGAGTTTTGCTTGTTGAGTTTGTCGGTGATGGAGAACTCGCCTGGAGAAAGGGCAATCATTTCAGGCTAGAATTTGTAAACTGATTCGTTGCCTTCTTGTTACACATACCACCATGCTGCCAGCTGTCTGCCCTGCCTCACACAGCGTTACATAAATTGTTGATGACAATGATTGTTGATATAAATTATAAATGGCAGAGTTCTGCAGAATGCTGTTCTATGGAAAGAGCGAACGGCACAATTACATAGTTTTCTACAAGTGGTGACACGGCGAGGTAAAGATGCGAAGGGCACGACATGCCTGCCTTCACCAATGGGGCACCGTCCGTGTACAGCAGTTGGGATGTCATGTTACTGGTGTACAAGACGTTGGTGAAACCGCACTGGAATATAGTGTGCAGTTCCAGTTGCCATAACATCGGGGAAACTGTGATTTGGCTGGAGAGGGAACATAAAAGATTCAAGAGAATGAGAGAGGGATAGGAGGGCTTGATTCATTGGAGGGACTCACTGGGTAGGACAGGTTTAGAGGGACATGGGCCAAACGCAGGCAGGTTGGAGTGTAGCTGGGATATGTTGGCCGGTGTGGGCAAGTTGGGCATGGTTCCACACTGTATCACTCTGTGACTATGACTGGAACAGCTGGGGCTGTTTTCTCTGGAGCGAGGGAGACAGAGAGGGTGATCTTATACAGGTTTATGGACTCAAGATAGACATAGATAAGGTAAAACACAAGTCAAAATTTCAAAGCTGCTCTCCATTTCATTTCTCGCAATGACGACAACAACCAATATTTTCTCTGTTGTTACAACTGCAAGATCTAGGCTGTTATATTGTGTAGCATCTGGGTTTCCATAACTTTGTTTCCACTAGTGGGAGAGTTTAGGACTAGAGGCCATAGCCTCAGAATTAAAAGACGTTTTTTTAGGAAGATGAGAAGAAATGTATTTAGTCAGTGACTCTGTGGAATTCTTTGCCACAGAAGGCTGTGGAGGCCAAGTCAGTGGATATTTTAAAGGCAGAGATAGATAGATTCTTGATTAGTGCGGGTGTCAGAGGTATGAGAAGGCAAGAGAATGGGGTCAGGAGGGAGAGATAGATCAGCCATGATTGAATGGCGGAGTAGATTTGATGGGCCAAATGGCCTAATTCTGCTCTTATTACATGACTTTATGAATTTCGCAAGCTGAGTGTTGCAAGTACTTTGTGTTCGGCTCCCCAGCACAAAAACATGGCCCTATTCTTTGAAAGGGATCACCAATCTTCATTAAAAGTGGTAAACAAGCTTCTTTATTTTTATTCAACCGGTTATTTAATAGCAGTATTAGGTTTTAAGCTAATATTAATGTTAATATTTTTTATTCAAATTCAATTGTTCTTCAATATTACTGATTATAACAAACATTTAAAAGTCTAAATAAGGGGGATTATGAAGGTATGAGGACTGAGCTGATCAAAGTTGACTGGGATAGCAGACTCAAGAATAAGACGGTACATGAGCAGTGGTGTACGTTTAAGGATCTACTGTATAACCTTCAAGAAAAATTTATTCCTATGAAGAAAAAAAGGGGTAAGGGAAAGAACAGTCAGCCATGGCTCAGTAAAACTATAAAGGATAGTATTCGGCTGAAGGCAAGGGCATATAAGGTAGCCAGAGATAGTGGGAGGGTAGAGGATTGGGAAGCATTTAAAGGTCAGCAAAAAATAACTAAGAGATTAATTAAGACGGGGAAAATAGACTATGAAAGGAATTTAGCGAACAACATAAAAACTAATAGTAAGAGTTTTTATAGCTATATAAAAAGAAAAAGGGTGGCTAAGGTGAACGTTGGTCCATTGGAGGGTGAGACTGGAGAATTGTTGGTGGGGAACATGGAAATGGCAAAGGCATTAAACGAGTATTTTGTATCAGTCTTCACCATAGAAGACACAAAAAATATTCCAACGCTGGATAAACAGGGGGCGGTAGGAATGGAGGAGCTAAATACTATTAAGATCACCAAGGAGGTGGTATTAGGGAAATTAATGAGACTGAAGGAGGATAAATCCCCTGGGCCTGATGGATTACATCCAAGGGTCTTGAGGGAGATAGCGGTGGGGATTGTGGATGCATTGGTGATAATTTTCCAAAACTCCCTGGAGGCAGGAACGGTCCCAGTGGATTGGAAAATGGCCAATGTAACACCTATATTTAAAAAAGGAAGTAAACAGAAGGCGGGTAACTATAGACCGGTTAGTCTAACATCGGTGGTGGGTAAAATGTTAGAGACAATTATTAAAGAAACACTAACGGGGCACTTGGATAAACATGACTTCATCGGACAGAACCAGCATGGTTTTGTGAAGGGGAAGTCCTGTTTGACGAATCTGCTCGAATTCTTTGAGGAAGTAACAACCCGGGTGGATAAAGGGGAACCGGTGGATGTGGTATACTTGGACTTCCAAAAGGCTTTTGACAAGGTGCCACATAAGAGACTATTGCTAAAAATAAAAAATTATGGGATTGGGGGTAATATATTAGCATGGGTAGAGGATTGGCTAACAAATAGGAAGCAGAGAGTGGGGATAAATGGTTCATACTCGGGATGGCAACCGGTAACTAGCGGGGTTCCGCAAGGGTCGGTGCTGGGACCCCAGTTGTTCACAATTTATATAAATGATTTGGAGGAGGGAACCAAGTGTAATATATCAAAATTTGCGGACGATACAAAAATGGGAGGAAAAGTAGGGGATGAGGAGGATAGGAAGAGTCTGCAAAAGGATATAGATAAGCTAGGTGAGTGGGCAACAACTTGGCAGATGAAATTTAATACTAATAAATGTGAAGTCATTCACTTTGGGAAAAAAAATGATAGGGCAAGTTATTTTCTAAATGAGGTGGAGCTGCGTTGTAATGCAACGCAAAGGGATCTAGGGGTAGTAGTACATGAATCACTAAAAGTTAGTATGCAGGTGCAGCAAGCAATCAGGAAGGCCAATGGAGTTTTGGCCTTTATTGCTAGGGGGATTGAGTATAAAAACACGGAGGTCTTGCTGCAGCTGTACACAGTATTAGTGAGACCACATTTGGAATACTGTGTACAGTTCTGGGGTCCATACTTAAGAAAGGATGTACTGGCCCTGGAGGCAGTGCAGCGAAGGTTTACAAGATTAATTCCTGCAATGAGGGGATTGACATATGAGGAAAGGTTAAGTAGGCTGGAACTCTACTCTTTGGAGTTTAGAAGAATGAGAGGCGATCTCATTGAAACATATAAGATCGTGAGGGGCCTTGATCGGGTGGATGCACCGAGGATGTTCCCAATGATCGGGGAAACTAGAACTAGGGGACATAGTTGTAGAATAAGGGGGGGCTCTTTTAAAACTGAGATGAGGAAGAACTTCTTCACCCAGAGGGTGGTTAATTTATGGAATTCACTGCCCCAGGGAGCAGTGGAAGCAGAAACATTAAATATATTTAAGTCTAAAATAGATGGTTTTTTAGCTGCCAAGGGGATAAGGGGCTACGGGGAGAAGGCAGGGATATGGACCTAGGTATGGTTAGTATAGTAAGACCTGAGTGATCTCCTGGACAAGTGTCGATCGCCTGGATTGGGGTCGGAGAGGAATTTCCCGGATTTTTTTCCTGAATTGGACCTGGGTTTTTATCCGTTTTTTTGCCTCCCCCAGGAGATCACGCGGTTCTTGGGGTGGAGAGGGGTGATAGCGGTATAAAGGGGAGGGTAGTGTCTTGTGTTCTGTGTCTTGTGTCTACTGTTTGTGGGTAAGGGTGTCTGTTTAGTGTTCAGCCATGAGCGAATGGCGGTGCGGGCTCGATGGGCCTGGTGGTCTGCTCTCGCACCTACTTTCTATGTTTCTATGTTTCTATGAAAGGTAGACACAAAATGCTGGAGTAACTCAGCGGGTGAGGCAGCATCTCTGGAGAGAAGGAATGGGCAACGTTTCGGGTCGAGACCCTTCTTCAGACATTTAAAAGCATGAAATCGGCTACCATTAGTGTCGGAGACTGTCAGAAAGAGGAAGTGCAGATGCTGGTTTATAAAAAAGACACAAAGTGCTGGAGTAACTCAGCAAGTCATGCAGCATCTCTGGAGGAGAAGCTGGATAGGTGATATTTTGAGCTGGGACCCTTCGCATAAACCTGCTTTGATTCAGTTACAAGTCCACACTCTCTGAGCTTTGTACTAATTAAGATGACTCCACCCCACATATTAAAGAACAACCCAGATCACTATTCCATACCAATGTGTAAAATAAAATCAATGAATATTCTGCTATTTCAAGTATAAAAGCCTAGATTATGTTATTGGAAGTCTACCGCAATGTAATTAATCTTTGAGACAGTTATTTCCCATTATACCACCATCCACAATGATCAAGTTCAAGTGAGTTTATTGTCATGTGTCCCTGATAGTAGGTATGTTACAATACTTACCTTCAGCCGCGCTGCAATTCTGCCACTGGCCGTGTGCGCGATTTTGGCGCCTTTAAGGGGGGGGGGGGGCGCGGGTTTAAAACGCGGGTTTCTCCTACCTTGTCCTGAATTATATTTCGTTGGAGTACAAGCGTTTGCTGAAAAATCGTTCCTAGGGGCGTTTTTTTTTTTTTTAATTTTTATTAAATCGACAATGTCAGCGCTGGAGTCATTTTTAAATCAGCGTCTGAAGCCGTCAACGCCGGCAACGGGGACGGATTTCACACACGGGACAGGTAAACGAAAGTGGTTTATTTTAATGTATAAAAGTGCTTCTTAAGAAGCCTTTAATTAATATTTTTTCATGCGAAACGGTGATTTTATTCCCCGAACTAACGGCAGAATTTTTCATGCCGATACGGGGTTAAATTCACCGCAAATCAACGTTCCAAATGATCGCGTTCCAGAAATCCTCACTCGCAAAATGATTTAAATGCCCATTAATTTGCAGGTATTAAACATTCAATTCCTTCCATTTGGCCTGTAAATCCATGACAATGAGATTTAAAAATTATGTTATATTGTGAATTCTTGTGTGAATGTTATTTGGACACTTAGGCTTTTTAAAAATGTTAATCTATTCTTAAGAAATTGATAGATGTTTAGATCTAGTAATTGAATTTTGTAATTAGCTACAATTAGGTAACTAACTAATTATATGCTTTAATTTCATGTCTTCTAAGTAAGATTGTTTCATATTTGTTTCAGAATGCTTCAATCTATAATAACTGAAAATTTCTTTCACTTCTCTTAATTTTTAAGAAAGTTATGGGCTTTTGACTCCTCGATCACAGCTTTTGAGATAAGTCAATGGAAAAGCAATAGGGAACAAGATGCTAATTTCCGAGTATGAAAATGGCCATAACTTTTTTAATACTGAAGATATGAAAGTGAATTAGGTGTCAAATTAAACTTCTTTTTATGCTTTATCTGATGGGATAAATTGCAGACTTTATTTTTAAAATCTCAAAATGTTGTAACATTGCTATCAGGACAATGAAATTCTTGCTTTGCTTCAACACAACAGAACATAGTAGGCATTGACTACAAAACAGATCAGTGTGTCCATATACCATCCTATAAATATATACACACATGAATAAACAATCTGATAAAGTGCAAATAACAGTTAATGGGCTATTAAAGTTCAGAGTTTTGTCCGAGCCGGGTTTAATACCCTGATGGCTGTGGGGAAGTAGATATTCCTGAACCTGGTCGTTGCAGTCTTCAGGCTCCCGTACCTTCTACCTGAAGGTAGTAGGGAGATGAGTGTGTGGCCAGGATGGTGTGGGTCCTTGATGATACTGCCAGCCTTTTTGAGGCAGCGACTGTGATAGATCCCCTCGATGGAAGGGAGGTCAGAGCTGATAATGGTCTGGGCAGTGTTTACTACTTTTTGTAGTTTTTTCCTCTCCAGGGCGCTCAAGTTGCCGAACCAAGCCATGATGCAACTGGTCAGCATGCTCTCTACTGTGCACCTGTAGAAGTTAGAGAGAGTCCTACTTGACAAACAGACTCTCCGTAATCTTCTCAGGAAGTAGAGGCGCTGATGTGCTTTCTTAATAATGGCATCAGTGTTCTCGGACCAGGAAAGATCTTCAGAGATGTGCACGCCCAGGAATTTGAAGCTCTTGACCCTTTCAACCATCGACCCGTTGATATAAACTGGACTGTGGGTCCCCACCCTACTCCTTTCAAAGTCCACAATCAGTTCCTTGGTTTTGCTGGTGTTGAGGGCCAGGTTATTGTGCTGGCACCATATGGACAGTTGCTTGATCTCTCTTCTATACTCTGACTCATCCCCATCAGTGATACGTCCCACAACATAGAAACATAGAAACATAGAAATTAGGTGCAGGAGTAGGCCATTCGGCCCTTCGAGCCTGCACCGCCATTCAATATGATCATGGCTGATCATCCAACTCAGTATCCCGTACCTGCCTTCTCTCCATACCCTCTGATCCCTTTAGCCACAAGGGCCACATCTAGCTCCCTCTTAAATATAGCCAATGAACTGGCCTCGACTACCCTCTGTGGCAGAGAGTTCCAGAGATTCACCACTCTCTGTGTGAAAAAAGTTCTTCTCATCTCGGTTTTAAAGGATTTCCCCCTTATCCGTAAGCTGTGACCCCTTGTCCTGGACTTCCCCAACATCGGGAGCAATCTTCCTGCATCTAGCCTGTCCAACCCCTTCAGAATTTTGTAAGTTTCTATAAGATCCCCTCTCAATCTCCTAAATTCTAGAGAGTATAAACCAAGTCTATCCAGTCTTTCTTCATAAGACAGTCCTGACATCCCATGAATCAGTCTGGTGAACCTTCTCTGCACTCTCTGGACTCCCTCTATGGCAATAATGTCCTTCCTCAGATTCCACAACAGTGGTGTCGTCAGCGAACTTGATGATGGAGTTCGCACTATGTCCGGCTACGCAGTCATGAGTATAGAGTGAGTACAACAGGGGGCTGAGCACGCAGCCTTGAGGTGCTCCCGTGCTGATTGTTATCGAGTCTGACACATTTCCACCAATACGAACAGACTGTGGTCTGAGAGTGAGGAAGTCGAGGATCCAATTGCAGAGAGATGCGCAGAGACACAGTTCTGCGAGTTTGGTAGCCAGCTTGGAGGGGATGATTGTATTAAATGCCGAGCTGTAATCGATGAATAACAGCCTGACATATGAGTTTTTGTTGTCCAAGTGGTCCAGAGCGGAGTGGAGGGCCAGCGAAATCGCATCCACCGTTGATCTGTTGTGGCGGTAAGTGAACTGCAATGGGTCCAGGTTTTTGTCGAGGTAGGAGTTGATCTGCACCATGATCAACCTCTCAAAGCACTTCATCACCACAGGCGTTAGTGCCACAGGTCGATAGTCATTGAAGCACGTCACCTTACTCTTCTTGGGCACTGGTATAATTGATGCCTTTTGAAGCAGGTGGGAACCTCAGACCTCAGAAGTGAGAGGTTGAAAATGTCCGTAAAAACTCCAGCCAGTTGGTCCGCACAGGTTTTTAGAACACGACCAGGTATACCATCAGGCCCAGGCGCTTTTCAAGGGTTCACCCCTCTGAAGGATTTCCTGACGTTGGCCTCTGTGACTGAGACTGAAATACCATCACAGCGAATGGGGGCTCGGGTGTTCAGGAGAGAGCGGATCTCAAAGTTCATCGAAGGTTTCTGATTGGGAAACACTCGGAAGGTTTTTGTAGGGATGCAGTCCTCCACACATTTCTTAATGAAGTCTGTAACGACTGTGGCGTATTTGTTCAAGTCCGTTGCCGAGTCCTTGAACATTGCCCAGTCTACAGACTCCAAACAGTCCTGTAGTTGTTCCTCTGCCTCCCCCGACCAGCTCTGTACTGTCCTCACCTCTGGGGGTGCGCTCTTTAATTGCTGCCTGTAGGCAGGAAGAAGCAGCACCACGGTATGGTCGGATTTACCGAAGTGAGGGCGAGAGATAGAGCGATAGGCATTCTTGATGGTGGTGTAGCAGTGGTCGAGGATGTTTGGTCCTCTGGTGCAGCAGGAGACATGTTGGTGAAAGTTAGGGAGTGATTTCTTTAGGTTTGCCTTATTGAAGTCCCCAGCAATGGTGGTAAATGCCTCGGGGTGAGACGTCTGGTGTTTGTTGACCACGGCGTGCAGCTCCTCCAGTGCCAGACGGACATCTGCCTGGGGTGGGATGTAGACCGCGGTCATGATGATGGAGGTGAATTCCCTTGGGAGGTAGAAGGGACGGCACTTCACCGCCAGGTGTTCGAGGTGTGGAGAGCAGAAGTTGGACAGGACTGCCATGTCTGAGCACCACGCAGAGTTGACCATGAGGTAGACGCCCCCTCTTCTCCCTTTCTCAGATGCCAGGGTATGGTCCATACGGTGGATGGAGAACCCTTCAGGCTGGACCACTGAGTCTGGAGAGCTGGGAGTGAGCCATGTCTCTGTGAAACAGAACACAGAGCATTCCCTCAGCTCCCTTTGATAAAGCAGCCTTGCCCTTAAGTCCTCCACTTTATTTTCTAGTGACTGTACATTGGCCAGTAGGATAGTAGGGAGAGGGGGCCGAAGTCCCCTGCGCTTCATTCTGACCTGAAGTCCTGGCCGTCGGCCACGTTTCCGGACACAATGGAGGCTTCCCCTTTGTTTGATCAAGTAACATCAAGGTGCAAATGTCCAGAGACCTGGTCGACACATACAGCTTTACAGGACGGAAGGAAGCCCTTCGGCCCACCTTGTCCATGCTGACCAGGTTGGCATATTGCATTTGAAACTCACGGCCATGGCAGCAGACTACGAGGCCGTTGGGACACAATGAGGTTCAAAAGGCTCATGAAGCTACTATGGGAGTATAAGTACGGATGGTGGTGCAATGGGAAATAACTACCTCAAAGATTAATTACATTGTGAAAGAATTCCAATAACATAATCTAGGCTTTTATACTGGAAATAGCAGAATATTCATTGATTTTTTCTTTTTACACATTGGTGTAATAATGATCCGGGAATTTCATTAATATGTGGGGTAGAGTCGTCTTAATTTCTAAAAAGCCCAGATTTTGCAAAGGTCTTGCAACTGAAACAATGCAGCTTTATGTGAAGGGTCCCAGCCCAAAACATCACCTACACTGGTTCCCCGTGGATGCTGCATGACCCGCGAGTTACACCAGCACTGTCTCTTTTTTTGCAAACCAGCATCTGCAGTTCCTCGTTTCTACATGTTTACACAGTTAACACACCATCCTATCATTCATCATCCTTTGTACTTGCTGACATACACTGTCTCTTGAACAAGAATCACTTTATTTCCAATGCGTTTTCATGGCGTCACCCCTCCTTCTCTCTTTAACCTCCTTGAACTCATATAAAAACTGACTCTAAAAGTTTCTTTAGATATGTAAAAGACACAAACAATCTCCCAGAAATACTAGGGGACTGAGGATCTAGTGGGAGGGAGGAACTGAAGGGAATTCACATTAGTCAGGATATGGTGTTAGGTAAACTGTTGGGACTGAAGGCAGATAAATCCCCAGGGCCTAATGGTCTGTATCCCAGAAAACTCAAGGAGGTGGCCGTAGAAATCATGGATGCAATGGTGATAATTTTCCAATGTTCTCTCGACTCTGGATCAATTCTTGTGGACTGGAGGGTAGCCAATGTAACTCCACTTTTTAAGAAAGGAGAGAGAGAAAACCTAGAAACATAGAAAATAGTTGCAGGTGTAGACCATTAAGCCCTTCGAGCCAGCACCGCCATTCATTGTGATCATGGCTGATCATCCACAATCAGTAACTCGTGCCTACCTTCTCCCCATACCCCTTGATTCCACTAGCCCCCAGAGCTCTATCTAGCTGTCTTTTAAATTCATCCAGTGAATGGCCTCCACTGCCTTCTGTGGCAGATAATTCCACAAATTCACAACTCTCTGGGTGAATATTTTTTTTCTCATCTCAGTTTTTAAATAGACTGTGGCCCCTGGTTCTGGACTACCCGAACATTGGGAACATTTTTCCTGCATCCAGCTTGTCCAGTCCTTTGATAATTTTACTAGACTAAAGTGGGACCCGTTGGGTCCCAGCATCACACGGGAGGGCTGGTCCCCCAACGCAATATTCCACCTCTCTACCAATTCCAATATTGGTGGCCAGTGGGAGGGGCGGGGGGGCTTTCTGGAGCGCTTGTATGGGTGTGGGCTGAAGGGACGTTTCCAGAGGGCTAGTATGGACATTGTGGGCCAAATGGATTCTTGGGCTGGCGGCTCACACTCAAGCCTGTTGTGCTGGCAGCTCACTCACTCACGTCTGGTGGGCTGGCAGTTGACTCACGGCTATTCCTTGAGCAGTGTGCAAGGCCACCAAATTCAAGTGCAGTTTCTTACCACTTCAAGCAGGTTGCAAGGCCACCAAATTCAAGTGCAGCTTCATACCATTTCAAGCAGGGTGCAAGGCCACTAAAGACAGCGAGTCGTGACCTCTCCCTCCTCCATCTTGCAGAGACAGAGCCACGCCCACACTTCTGGGTTTATAGTCCCTCCCCCTCCCACCAGAAGGGGCGTGGCCTTCATGGCGTGATTAACAGGAGAGAATCTCAACATTTGAAAAACACTAATAACTCTTATTTTTCATCGATAGGAAAAATCCTCGGCACTTGATGAGCGGAGGGGGACTGAGTAAGATGGCCAAAAATCACAGCCATACGTGGTAGCGCTTTTTCTAAAATCAATATAAAGAGCAAACAGGACGTGGTCAAGATTAGACTTTTAATTATATAGAAGGCAAGGCAACTTTAATTGGGCAAGGCAACTTTAATTAGGCAAGACAACTTTAATTAGGCAAGGCTACTTTAATTAGGCAACACAGCTTTAGCATTTCCGAACTAAAGGCAACACAGCTTTAGCATTTCCAAACCAAAGGCAACACAACTTTAGCATTTCCGAACCAAAGGCAACACAGCTTTAGCATTTCCGAACCAAAGGCAACACAGCTTTAGCATTTTCAAACCAAAGGCTACACAGCTTTAGCATTTCCAAACCAAAGGCAACACAGCTTTAGCATTTCCAAACTATATTTTCAAACCACATTAAGGGCACTGACAGGTCAGTAAAACCACTCACAGTTTAGTATACATGTGTTCAGTGTTATTCACAGCTCAGACTGAGAGACGTGACCCTCTCGCTCCCCCATCTTGCAGAGACTGACCGAGGCACTCAACATTTCCGGGTTTTATATTCCCTCTGGAAGGGGCAACATTTTTTAGAATCTCAACATTTTTTAAACACTAATAACTCTTTTATTTTTCATCGATGGGCAAAATCTCCCGGTGGCTCAGCACTTCAACATCCCCTCCCATTCCCAATCTGACCTTTCTGTCCTGGGCCTCCTCCATTGTCAGAGTGAGGCCCAGCACAAATTGGAGGAACAGCACCTCATATTTCACTTGGGTAGTTTTCACCCCAGCGGTATGAACATTGACTTCTCTAACTTCAGATAGCCCTTGCTTTCTCTCTCCATCCCCTTCCCAGTTCTCCCACTAGTCTTACTGTCTCCGCCTACATTCCATCTTTATCCCGCCCCCTCCTCTGACATCAGTTCTCAAAGAACAACACCTCATTTTTCATCTGGATGTGTTACAGCCTGCACATCAGTCAGCTCTGGGCAATGGGCAACGTGTAGGGTTAGGATCCTTCTTCTGACTAAAGGAGGTAAGGATCAAAATGCAAAAAGAACACAGTGCCCTAGTCTTAGTCACTGTTTAGGTTAATGTATCTTAAGTCTCGCCCCGAAACGTTACCCACTCCTTCTCTCCAGAGATGCTGCCTGTCCTGCTGAGTTACTCTAACATTTAAGGTAGACACAAAATGCTGGAGTAACTCAGCGGGGCAGGCAGCATCTCTGGAGAGAAGGAATGGGTGACGCTTCGGGTCGAGACCCTTCTTCAGACCGATGTCAGGGGAGTGAGCAGGACAAGCCATTTAGAACGGAGATGAGAAAACACTTTTTCTCAGAGAGTTGTGAGTCTGTGGAATTCTCTGCCTCAGAGGACGGTGGAGGCCGGTTCTCTGGATGCTTTCAAGAGAGCTGGATAGGGCTCTTAAAGATAGCGGAGTCAGGGGATAGGGGGCAAAGGCAGGAACGATGGTCAGCCATGATCACATTGAATGGTGGTGCAGGCTCAAAGGGCCGATTGGCCTACTTCTGCACCTATTGTCTATTGACAGAGATAGAATGTAGTCAGAAACAGTGAGACTGATGGGAGAACTGGGAAGGGGGAGGGGATGGAGAGGGAGGGAAAGCAAGGGCTATTTGAGGTTAGCTCTAGCATCTGGTGTTTATCTTCAGTTTAAACCACCATCTGCAGTTCCTTCCTTAACAAACATTATGACTCATTATAAAGTGAGTCTGCAATGCAATAGGAGTTGATCGAATAATAGTTGTGCACAGTAATTTCAAGAAGCCTGCCAAACACTGCTGGATAAGATATTCTGACAGGCAGTCTATCTTTTTCACGGCCGTGCATATTTTCGAAGATCTTTCCTGGACCCAGCACACTGATGCAATTATAAAGCAAGCACATCAGCGCCTCTACTTCCTGAGAAGGCTACAGAGATTCGGTATGTCAAAGAGGATTCACTTGAACTTCTACAGGTGCACAGCAGAGAGCATGCTGACTGGTTGCATCGTGGCCTGGTTCGGCAACTTGAACGTCCAGGAGCGGAAAAGACTACAAAAAGTAGTGACCGCTGCCCAGTCCATCACCGGCTCTGACCTCCCCACCATCAAAGGGATTTATCGAAGTCACTGCCTCAAAAAGGCAGCCAACATCATCAGAGACCCACACCATCCTGGCCACACACTCATTTTGCCATTGCCAATGGGACGAAGGTACAGGAGCCTGGAAACTGTAACGTCCAGGTTCAGGAACAGCTGCTTCCCTTCAGCCATCAGGCTATTAAACACGACAACAAATAAGCTCTGAACTACAATAGACCATTATTATTATTGCACATTAATTGTTTGTTAATTAGTACAGGTACAGCAGGCAGTGATGAAAGCGAATGGCATGTTGGCCTTTATAACAAGAGGAATCGAATATAGGAGCAAAGAGGTCCTTCTGCAGTTGTACAGAGCCCTAGTGAGACCACACCTGGAGTATTGTGTGCAGTTTTGGTCCCCTAATTTGAGGAAGGACATTCATGCTATTGAGGAAGTGCAGCGTAGGTTTACAAGGTTAATTCCCGGGATGGCGGACTGTCATATGCTGAGAGAATGGAGCGGCTGGGCTTGTACACTCTGGAGTTTAGAAGGATGAGAGGCGATCTCATTGAAACATATAAGATTGTTAAGGGTTTGGACACGCTAGAGGCAGGAAACATGTTCCCGATGTTGGGGGAGTCCAGAACCAGGGGCCACAGTTTAAGAATAAGGTGTAAGCAATTTAGAACGGAGACAAGGAAACACTTTTTTCTCACAGAGAGTGGTGAGTCTGTGGAATTCTCTGCCTCAGAGGGTGGTGGAGGCAGGTTCTCTGGATGCTTTCAAGAGAGAGCTAGATAGGGCTCTTAAAAATAGCGGAGTCAGGGGATATGGGGAGAAGGCAGGAACGGGGTACTGATTGGGGATAATCAGCCATGATCACATTGAATGGCGGTGCTGGCTCCTGCACCTATTGTCTATTAATTGAGTATGTTTATGTGTATATACACACACTGAACTTTTTTTTTCTCCCATTATGTACTATGTTTACATATTCTGTTGTGCTGCAGCAAGTAAGAATTTCATTGTTCTATCTGGGACATATGACAATAAAACACTCTTGCGGGTTATCTTGCCACTGCTATGAAATTCACGCACAATTCAGACAGTCATTTGCTACAGATTAGTTTTGTAGGCATTGGTCTTTTTGCACTGTTATTGTTTGTTTGTTTTTTGTGTGTAGTGTACATGTGCGAGTGTACGCGTGATATTTATAAAAATAAAAACGGGTCAGACAACATCTCTGTAGAAAGGAATAGGTGATGTATCGGGTCGAGACCTTTCTTCATGCCAGATACATCACCTATTCCTTCTCTCTAGACATGCTGTCTGTCCCACTGAGTTACTCCAGCTTTTAGTGTCTATCTTCAGTTTAAAACCAGCATCTGCAGTTCCTTCCTACATCACACACATATATATACACACACACACACACACACACACACACACACACATATATATATATATAAATATACACACACACAATATAATATATACACACACACATATCTAGATAATTAAAAGTGTCATATTGACCACTTCCTGTTTGCTCTGTGCATTGATTTTTAGAAAAAACGCTACCACATGTGGCTGTGATTTTTTAGCCATCTTACTCAGTCCTCCTCCGCTGCGCAGGCCCCGAGGATTTTTCCCATCGATGAAAAATAAAGAACTTAGTGTTTAAAAAATCTTGAGATTCTCTCTCCTGTCAATCACTGCCATGAAGGCCTCGCCCCTTCTGGTGGGAGGGGGAGGGACTATAAAACCCAGACGTGTGGGCGTGGCTCAGTCTGTCTGTAGATGGCGAGGGAGAGGTCATGACTCTCTGTCTGAGCTGGGAAACTATAGAACACTGTGAGTGTGCAATGTACTTGAATAAATGATTTGTTAGCCCTTAATGAAAATGAAATTAGTTGTTTGGCCTTCCCTGTGCTTGAAACTGCAATGGCAATGGAAATGAAGTGAAAATGCAATGAGCTGTTTGGCTTGGGCCTGCCCTGTGCTTGAAAGTGCAATGGCAATGGAAATGTAGTGAAAATGCAATCAGCTGTTTGGCTTGAGCCTGCCCTGTGCTTAAAGTTCAATGGCAATGGAAATTAAGTGAAAATGCAATCAGCTGTTTGGCTTGGGCCTGCCCTGTGCCTGAAATTGCAATGCAATTGGAAATGAAATGAAATGAGTTGTTTGGCCTGCCTGAAACCACTAATTTCAGCCCACAAGGCCCCTATTAGCCGAGAAACCAGTTGCCTAAAATGCCGTATTAGCCCAGGAGGAGCATTTTGGCCCAAAAGGCCCGTGCCAGGCCAGGAAAAGTACCTTTCACTGAGATTTCAATGATATTTTTTTTTTAAGAGCCCCTTCGGCCCATCAGGCCCGTACTTGCCTAGGAGTCCCTTCGACCCTTCAGTAAGTATTCCCCCTGCAAGTATTAAACCTCACCCCAGTATTTTTCTCCCTCCCTTCATTTGCTCCCTGTGAGATCCAGGCCAGGATAGACTTTCCTCCTTCATTGCTGTGATCTGCAGAAAAATATGAAAAATGTCTAAAATTGATTCTCCACCCTCTCCCCCTTCTCTCTCACACAGAGTCTCTCACCTGTTTTGGGCAGAATTTCTGGCAGTTTTTGGGCTGCTAGCCCACCAGGCCTGAGTGACTGAGCTGCCAGCCCACCAGGCCTGAGTGACTGAGCTGGCAGCCCAAGAATCCATTTGGCCCACAATGTCCATACTAGCCCTCTGGAAACCAGTCCCTTCGGCCCACAACACACATACTAGCTCTCCAGAAAGGCCCCCCCCCCCCCACTGGCCAGCAATATTGGAATTGATGGAATATTGCGTTGGGGGACCAGCCCTCCCGTGTGAACATGGGACCCATTTATTATATTGTTTACAGTGTACTATGTTCACAAATTATGTGTAGGAAGGAACTGCAGATGCTGGTTTAAACCATAGACACAAAATGCTGGAGTAACTCAGCGGGACAGGCAGCATTTCTGGAGAGAAGGAATGGGTGACGTTTCGTATTGAGACCCTTCTTCAAACAGTCAGATGACAGAATATGTAAACAAGGAATATGTAAACAGTCAGTCTGAAGAAGGGTCTCGACACGAAACATCACCCATTCCTTATTTACATATTCTGTTGTGCAGATGCAAGTAAAAATGTCATCGTTCTATCTGGGACATAGGACAATAAAACACTCTTGATTCTTGACTAAAAGACAGCCTATCCATGGATGGAAATATAAACAATATCGCTGGAATAATTTCAAACTAGGGTAAGCATTAATAATTAAAGAACCAGAATAATTAAAGATACCATTCTTTAGTATCCTTTTGTTCTTAAAAAAAAGTTAATTTATGCGACAATAGATGATGGATTTATGCACAGTAACCACACAGACGATGATCTTGAATTAACATTGGCTTTAAAAAGGCAATGGTTCTTGTGACTGAAGTGCAAAGATGAGCTCTGA